>NNCF01126454.1:729913-841526 GCA_002313205.1 Laupala kohalensis
GAGACCACCTCAGAGGTCTTTGGGTTTCACAAGTTGAATGAGAATGATAGACGGACCCGAGAAGCGAACGGGATGGCGCAGTCGGTAAGCGCATGAGCGCGTAGAGCTCAAGGTCCCGGGTTCGAATCCCGGTCCCGTCTACCATTTTCATTCGACGTAACATGATTAAAAGGTTACGAAATTGTAAATACGTAAAATTAACTGACCATGAAACCTCTTGGAATAAGAAATGTCAAACTTTATGAATAAATTATTCTGTTTCCTTCGAAAACAGAATAATTTCTCGATATTTTATAAAGTTTATATCTATTTATCATGAATGGTAAATGTTTATTCAGGAACGGCTCAGAAGATTATGAATAAATTTTTAGATAGTATATAAAATTATATATAAAAACGTAATATTTTTGGAATAAAGCATTATTAAAGCATACCTCTCTACAGATATAACTCTTCACACTGTAGTCTGACTAGGCTTCAAACTAGATACTCCCACTCTACCCTCAGCACGATTCATTACTCACCTAAAACAAAACAAAAAAAATATGGTTACATAACAATACAAATCATCATAGCAAATAAAGACAACACCAAATACATGCGAGAATAAAATACTAAGCATTAATAATCAATTAACTAGACAGACAATCTATTTCATTGAATGGTTCCGAGGTTAATTTTAAGCAGAGTTTAGAATATATTTACATCAGCAATAATTTTAAATCTTATTCTGACAAGTTGCGGCAGTAGAAAAATTTTTCTCACTCATTTTGCAATTCACCTCCATATTATAATCATAAAAAAATAATTCTTCGTTAACATATCACATATCATGCTTTCATAAAAAAGCACATGTTCATAATTGCTCCAATTATGAATATAAATGATAGAAATTGCTTTAACAATTTTAATATTCTCACACCAATCCTTCAATAATTTTGTATGATTTTTTTTATATCCCACAAAAGCTTTTGCTCTTCCGGAAAACAAATTTAGCTATTAATATGTATTTTGTTCAAAATAAAAGTTAAAAAAAGACTTTTTCCCATGTAATACCCCCATCCAACTATATGACATTAAAAAAGTCAAAATGTTTCTCTTTGCATTTCTTCAATTATACTTTTCATATTCATTTTAAATTGTGTGGAAATGTTATCGATTTTTAAAAATGTACGAAAAATGGAATGATTATGTATTCATTATCTTTTCTTTGAAACAAGTTCACGAAGTCTGCCACTCCTAGGAAAAATAAAATTTAATTCAGTGAATTTGAATTGATGTCTTCGCACCCAAAGTATTAATGAGCGGTAAAGCACGGGTTTGATCATTGAGCAGAAATAAGCTGATTTTCAGGCAGAGTTACTTTCAACTACTCTATACTAATTTCGGATACGTATTTTACGTTTTTTAACAACCAGCTCTCTTTCCCCGTTTGTTCATGCAAATCATGTAATTACGTGAAAGAGCAGGCATCTTGTTCTGCATATGACCTCATAAAATGTGACATAAATAAATAATAAACTAAATTGTGGAAAACTCAATCTATCTGCTTTTATTAAATCTATATTGTGTACATTTAAGGTATTACGTGCACGTTGACTGAAGTCAAGTTGCCGACTACTCACGAAACATGGAAATATTCACCAAAGAAGTTCTTATTAATTAACAATTCATTCTACTGATTTTTTTATATTGGATGAGGACAATTATTTTGTGGTTTTAAAACTTGATAATTAATTTAGACTGTCCTTTGACTCCTTTGACAAGGATCGCATTGTCTTCAGTCACGCGATGTGGCTACCATTTCCGTTAGAACAGTATTTTCCTCAGCTTTTGGTGAATTATTCTTGTAAATTCCCCGTAAGGTATGAAAATCTTAACGTCATTGCGTTCAAAAAAACATAAGCCCGAGAAAGTTTCTCCATATAAGCCCATGGTAATTTAAGTCAAATAATTCAAAATTTTGCGCTGTAAGGGTTTAAAAATTCATCACCACTACATAGAGAATGGTTCAAACTATCATTTAAACCATTTTTGGGTGGACTTAAGCTTAGTCGCTCTGACGCACGTAATACCTTAAATATTTATATTCTTCACAGATCGAGTGCCTCCACCACCTGCAGAGCTTGAGACCACCCACCAAGCAGTCCTCATGCTCTACCATTTAACATCCCCCGTCTATGAATGGCGTGACCCTTTTATCCCTCTGCATCTTACCGACGGACGCGACAACCCGTGCTACCCACAGTAGAAGCCATTGCTGGCTTAATTTCATATGTAAATCCGATTTTCCTCCACCAAGGGGTGTTTCGACAGGGCGGAGGGTTCCAAATTCCCTGCAGTAACGCGGCGTCGGCGCGAGAAGCAACAACATCGCTTCAATTTAATCCTCTACGGGCGCGTCTCCGAGTTAACATTTTAAATTGCCGAAGAAAACAAACATGATTTAATTAGCGTGTGTGAGAGCGAGCGAGAGGGGAGCTTTCGACACGGCATGCGATGCGTAGTGGGCTGACCGGCGACGGCCACTGCGCTCTCGCGGCAAGTACGAACTAATAGAGTCAGCGGCGGGGATTTCCCTCAAAAACACCAAGAGATATTATTCTGGAATTATTATTTCTTAATCACTGCTAATAAAAAACCAGGATGATGTTACTCAAAATTTGTTATGATTTGTGTACATTTCCGAACAAACCTTTATAACTTAAAGTGACATAAAAATGAAGTGATTCAAAACAATAAAAAATAAATTGATATTTTATTTTCGGAAACATATTGTACATACTGATATTCAGATTTAAAGTAAATATATTTTTTAAATTAAAATAATCAGTATTATTTTAAACAGGATTTGAAAAAGCGTCACGAGAGGTAGATGGGTAAGCTAGGTACTACGCCACGGGTCACTTGTTATGTCTCATGAAACACACATTAAAAGAAAATGTTACCTAACTACTGTATTTGAAAATAGTGTATGTTTCATAACCTTCACTCTAAAATAAATGTAGTTCCGATGTCCCTCCAACCTCTTTACTTATAGAACCAACGTAATGAGGTAAAACAATATCAAGATATTTGAAATTACAATACTTTCTTTTTGCACACAACTGCTGTCTGATAATCTTCGCATGGCACAGAGGGTAATGGAGATTAGTTTAGTACCGTGTGACTCGTTCAACGGATAAAAAGCAGTTATCCATTATTTTGCGGATATTTGATATTTCCTGGCTCGACTGGTGAATTCAAGTTGAAAGGGTCATAAATTGAAACCCTCTAATAACATATCAATTTAGTAAAAATATTGAACTACAAACAAAGTGGACTAAAGTAAAAACAAATCTGAACAAATTATCAATAAGCGCGACAGTTAACCGATTGTAAAATAAGCGAGTGTTTTAAAACATCTCCACGGTAACGTGAGAGGAACATCTCTTTCTCGAATTTTCAGAAAGAACCATTGCTAAAAACTGCTCAAGATGGAAATGTTTCAAACAAGTCTTTTGAAATTATGTAAACGCGTTTTTCAGAAGCGTATTCACATAGTACATTACTTCTACCATTATAAAACGACACAAAAATTGATGATCAACATAACATACAAGTACAAATATTTTCTATAATCTGTGACACATGATAAGTCATTAACAGTTTTAAATCATTTATAATAGCTACTATAATCATTAAATCAAATTATAACTCGGATTGAATAAATATTGTTCATTATAGTTATGTTACCTCCTCTGAAATAACTTCAATAAATGTTTCTCTTTGTAGAATACGCTCAAAAAAATATTTAACTTCAGCTAACTAATTTTGAGTCGAATTCCTAAAACATTGTCAAATATTGTTGTTAAAATATTTCGATGTATCATCAACGATAAGGTATTGGAATTTTGAAGAATATTTAAATTTATTTCGGGAATATTGAGTATTCTGCTGGAAAATGATAGTCAAGCAAAATATACCTATACGGAAGAAGAAAAAAAGAAAGGAGGGAAAGAGTAAACAGAAGCAGGGGATAGGAACGGCACTTGAAAGTAATAAAGAAGGATGGAGGAATGCGTCCCCAGGGAATAAAAAGCCCTGTGTTGCATAGAGAATCGAACGCATTTAAAAAGTTTCATCGTTCAGATACTCCCCAAGGAACCGTTGTAGTGGAGACGACATCGCCTCTCACTGCGGCGATCTCACATATGATGAGAGAGAAAATCCTGTATTCGAGTGGTGGAAGCACTCTCGTCAGCGGACATTCCTCTTTGAGTGTAGCTTTTTTTATCCTGTCTGCGCTTTCATTCGTTAAGAGCATTAGAGCGTGGAGGGGTCCAGCAGTTGTACGACATCGACGGATATATCTTGGCAGCGCAAATAGACGTTGCACCCGCACGGGGAAGTTTAATTATATGAACGCAACCCGCCAAAGATTACTTTTCACGAGTGAGTAGTTCGGACAGGGGGAGAGGGTTGTGGATTGGCGTGGATGTGGAGTGTGGATGAGAGAGCGATGGGCGCCAACGAGAGGCTTTCAGTAGGGAGTTACGAGAACGCGCAGCGGTTCGCACATCGGTGGTTCTTAAAAAAACAGGAATCGACGGGGTGGCTCGTGTAAATAGCCCTTCCCAACCCTTCGGCGCACCTCGTCGCGTCCTACGGCGCAGGGCTGTCCATAACTACCGTATTAGAATATCCGCTTCCAGACCCGTTCATATAAAATAGGTTTTGCTCTTTACGTGAACTATAGATAAACTCGTTATTTTACGTAAGACGCAAAATGTTGCTATTTGTGGAGATAGATGAAAGTATGATTTTATGAAAAATTGTCAAGGTCTCTATAAATAGTTTCTCGTCTTCATTTTAATTTGTTTCACTTTTCATATTTGCAGTTTAGTATTCGCTCTTGGTGTGGGTCTTGTCGAAAATGAATCCACTCGAAGAGAGTCATAAATTATGTATCTTTTAGTTTCATCTGCAACTG
This sequence comes from Laupala kohalensis, assembly GCA_002313205.1. Lineage (NCBI taxonomy): Eukaryota > Metazoa > Arthropoda > Insecta > Orthoptera > Trigonidiidae > Laupala > Laupala kohalensis. The sequence goes on from NNCF01126454.1 coordinate 734,886, forward strand.
ATGAAATTTTAATACAGAACTTTGGTAAGACATGACTCATTTTTTAATTCTTCATTGCAAATACAAGGAATAACTAACTCAAGACTTCCCCCTCTACATAAATGAAAAAATTGTAAAAAGGAATGTAGTACAAATATTCTACGACATTTATTCCACATGTTTTTTTCTCCAACTGACAAATATAAAACTTTTTAAAACATATGTTAACTTTAGTTTCTGATTTTATTTTAAACAAATATACGTTATAGGTACTATTACTAGCTCCAAAGTTCCTCTCAAAAAATTTTTTATTATATACTATTTAAGCAACCAAAAACTTTATTAAACGAATTAAAACTCAATGGAAGTATTCAAAATATTGTGAGACCAATAAGCAATTTTTTTTTATTAAAATTCCTTCAATTACCTGTAATGCATAAACCTTTTGTGAACCAGATGTAAAAGAGTGTTATTGGACAGGAAAAAGTAATGTAATAGCTGATAGAGGTACGGAGAACATCTAAAAATTCAAATATCATCCATACCTTCCCGTGTTCATTCCTGTTCCATAAATGGTGTGGGGCAACTTAAACCCGATGCGATATGGGAAATCTTTACTAAGCGGAATTGCAGACTGTGAATGGAACTGTGTTTCTCTTAGGCTCACCTGTGCATATCCATGCCCGATTTGATGAGAAAAATGAAGCTATTCGGGTGTTATGAATGTCTTATTGGTTTTATACTCCTACTTCTCTTTATATCCTTTTTATTTATGTATCTTACATCCGATGATTTTTCTTTGTCATTTTCATTGCTAAAAATGGATAAATTTGTGCTGGATTATCAACCATATAAATGAAATGTTACAATATTTAAATATGTACTTATTAATAATAACCAAAATTCATTATTGGTCAAATAAAACTACATTTTTAATCAAACATTCCCACCCCTACTTCTAATGGTGCACGAGATATTGATGTAAAATTAAATCATCGGATAGAAAAGTACCAATAGTTGTTAATGGTTGAAGACACCTTTTCACATATTTCTAATAAATGTATACCACATATAATTTTGAGTGAATACGTAAATATAATTTATGTTTTCGTTATAATTTCAGATATAAGCGTGGAGAATATTTCTACAATTTCCAAATTTTCAACGTATATTTGCATTATATAAATGTTAACAAAGAAGACATAATAACAATACTGTTCTTAATGAATAGTGTTTTTTACCTTATCAATTCCGAGATTAATTTATTATACATCGTCCAAGAACGTAAAACGTGAGGAACTACTAGTATTAATTTGTTACAGAGTAGTTCTATTATTTTTAGGATACATTCCTTTAATGAACAATTTTAATCATCATTAAATGGATGTCAATATATTACATGCAACGATGCAAAAACAGCGAGATTTGTAATTTTTTTGTTATATCATTACAGAAAATTGTGATTCGTAAACGAGAAGTCCCTTTCCGTTTCCTATCTTGAAAAGATGGTGCAGTCTGCGCATGCGCTGTACGTATATTCCTTACTTGCAAACATCTTCCTCTGCTGATCTGCCAACATTCTCACTTAACTGAATCTATCCAGATAACACAGACTGGAAATAAGTCAGTTTTCATTTCTTAGCTATCGGGTGCGAGTACCGAGGATTGATACATCGTAAAATATTCCATAAAGCAGTCAAATGTCAGGAACTGTAGGTGAGCGCCCAGTGGAAGTACCGCAGACAGAAGGATCTACTGAGTGAAAATACATTTTTACAACATGAATGCTTTGCGATGAAGCGAATATTTTGATTTAGCGCGTAACGCCAAATGAACCACCATTTCAGGAGGTCAGATCAATGACATTCTCGTGGGACGGTCCGTGGGACTGTTTGCATGGACATTACCCGCTACACCACTCTCCTTCCATAACTTAACACATTTTTAAACCCAAAATTATATGCGGGATACCTGAGAAATAACTATTCCAGTGTACAAATGTAGAAGGGGAACGAATAGTGTAACGAATACCATCCAAACTGGTGTAAGTTCGATTTACAGTAGATCACCATTTTCATCTAATTTAGTTTTTGCATATGTGTATGTACGTGGAAGAAATGTTCGTATTTTGTTTTTCTTTCCCGAGGCATTAATGACTAAACGTGAAATATCAGCACAGATAAAACATGGCATCTGTGTAGGGATTGAAGGGACTTCAGTTTGAAGAAAAATAACAGTTTTGAATCATTTGTAGGTTCAGATAATACTCTCCCCTCACTCAAGAAAAAATTATTACACGATAGAACACATTGCGTCAGAGATGAAGAAATGCAAATAATCTCGAGTCAACATTCATGGAGGAAGGGATTTCCAACCTTGCTAATCTAATAGGATCGGAAAGTTGGTCATCCCTGGCGCAGTGCGGTTCGCCTCACCCGTCAAATCGAGAGCGGGAGTACGAGGACCACGACGCTTTCACTCGCGGCCGCAGCGAATCAATGCGCTGCCTTGATTGCGAACTGCCTTCCTCGTCCTCACACACACTCACCCCGCCACTCTTCTCCATCCCATTCTGATCCTCCCGTCCTCCTTCCATCTCGATGCCTCCACGATGCCGACCGACGGCCCGACGCCATGTTGGATATCCATGACGTCAGATAGGAACTCTCCGCGTTGATTGCGGGTTGCCAACGAAGCATATCGCCGGGAATCCATCTCTGTCACGCGCCAGTTATATTCCAATCGCTAGTCTCTTCTCTCTCGAGAAAAAAAAACAAACCGATCAGTCGTCCGAAAATGTGAAATCTGTTTCGACGACGAAAAATTATTAGCGATTCTTGTCTATTAACCCTCATTTTTGTGCTTTTGTCGTACGCCACGTCGCATCACAACTAGAGAGTTAGAAATTTGTGAGGCAGATTTCAATACTCCGCTGCAGCGCGTGCCAATACCCGCATTTCATCATACTAGCCAATCGTGGAAATGGCTCCGGTTCATTAAAATCAGCAATTCTAGTATATTGAATATTATTTCATCGTCGGTGATATTTTCGCAGAGAACTTCCAATAAGCGTACTCCGAGAGTTCGCCATTGCAGGGCATTTTAATATTTCGCATCGGAATGAATTATTAATTCTATTTTGTTAGCTTTCGGACACGGAGTGGTAGTAAAATTTCATTATTACCCGTGTCTATTTAGTATTATTTTGCGCGGTGGCCTATTGGTTTTGTCAGGAGCGTAAGTAATTAATGGGGCGCAATGTGACCTAATCGCGCCACGTAGTTGAGCGACACACCACTGTCGTTACGCGGTACGAGGTTCATCGTGGTGCCTGGGGCAGAAAATCTGCGCAAAAATCGTTGCGGCATCATTATAAGTTTACGGTCTTCCTAACTGATACGTATTGCTCTTGTGTCGGATTTGAACTCTCCATTCCAGAGAATTATCTCATTTCGATGAGCACTCAATGAGAATGGCGACGAGCTCGAAAATATTCAAATGTGAGTTTCGATCACTGAAAAATGTTCGAAGTGCCGTCGCAGAATTACGCATATTAAACACTAAAATGGAATAATTCGAGTGAGGACATATAATAGTTTCAAAAATGTGTTTTTAACAATGCATCCTCTTGCACGTAATGAAATATTTGAGGGAATGTTTCCACAGAAAATTTCTTCGTAAAAAAGTGCATACTCATTTGAAAGTCAAGTACATGAATTTTAAAATAAACAGGACAGAAAATTAAAATAACGTTTTAAGAAGAAATTTTGCATTAATCATGAATCACAATAACAAATTAAATTGTGTTATGTTGCTGTCGAAAATTAACAACTCCAATGATGGCAATAAAAGAATCATAATTTAAGAAAATATATTAATTTCCGATACATTTGAAACTGATGCTGCAGATCAATAAAATGTATTAAATATATTTTAATTCGTACACGAGATGCTATTAAAAATTTCAAATAATAAGAATTGACAGAAAAAATATAACCAAAAATAGTCAAATAAATTTACCCTCATCAGAAATAATATATTTTTATTACATACTGGAGGAACTACCCAGTGTTGCCCGTAATTTCAAAAGAAACAAAACAATAATTTATGGACATTTTAAATTTAAAAATAATTCACAAATAAAACAAAAATATATTCTAGAGCAAACATTAAAAAATTACATCAACGTTCAAAGAAAAATTGGTACTGAAAATAACATATTTTACACAACAATGGATATTAAAACTCCTGTCACCAGTTCTAGATTTTTAGCTCGTATTGTCCGTTATTGCCCGGGGTTCTTACATACCGTTCTATATGCATATGATAGTCTCCATGTTTCTCTACTTTCATGATGTTAAAATTTAACTTTTGATAATTGAAAAAGTTAAATACTACTAAGAAAATTTTAAAAAATGCACACTTTCAGTTACGTATGCTAATAAGAACGTAATTATGAATCATTTTAAAATCCAGGAGAATCCAAAAGGAAACTTAACACTTTACACAGAAACAAAATTCATAGTTCTGGATTATTTGGTTTTCATTTTAGTTTATGTACTTGATAAAAATATTCTTCAGAGCCTTTACATAATATTACTTCTACAATTCGATCACGTAAATTCGGTGGATTGTTCACCTCACGTAATGCAATCGAACTCTGACGGACAGATTAGTGAGCTTCACAGTGAAAGTCATGCGAGTTAAGATTCTCATCTACTGATTAGCAGCCAATTTTATTTTATATTATTTTTGCTTTTGTAATTCATCACTATATATATATATATATANTATCACTAATTGCAATAACCCTCAAGAAGTGTCCTTAGAAATATCATATAACTTGATCGAATACTTTTTCCAATTTCCATGAAACAGACTTTCCAAATAATTTACTTTTATTAATAGATATTGCTAGTTTTCTATTACTATTTTGGTAATATGAAGGTCAAGGAAACAGTTAGGGCTCAAATTATGATTTCCCTTGCGATTTCCCTCGACGAAATTGTTTTCAAATGCATTCTGTGATAGTATGGAACCGTGAATTTTTCATCAAGTCTGTGTGAAGGGGTTCATTTTCAAATAAAACGAGAAAATGCTTTTTGAAATACACAGAAAGCAAAGCGAAATGAAATTTAACTTCAGTGTCGGAGTGGTGGAAATATATAATCTGCCGAAGCCCTGCAGATTAGAATGAAAGATTATGATTTGTTCCACATAAGAGTTTTCTTTGTGGAATCAGTATCTGACTCCCTGTTAGAGGTGGGGATTAGGGGAGGGGCACTGGGAGGGGGGGGGCAGCCACATACCCACTTTTTTTTAAGGAAAAATAAAAATTTCAATTTAAATGATTAAAATTGAAAATTATAAAAACATGTATACTCCCATTGATGTGGTTTTCACATGATTGTCTTTCCGTTGATTTATTTCATGATTGACAACATACTTAGTGGAAACATGCAGAAAATTGCAGGTGGTTGGTGTAGGGAGACTCGCACAGCAATGTGTAGAAAGTGCTATGAGGAAAGTACATGTCAGAATTTTCATCGCTGACCGATTTGTTGAATCTGAGTTTGGTCGCCGTCACCCAACGATTCTTTGTTCCGTGGTCCATCGATTCATTTCGGTCATCCAGATTTTCGTCTCAACAATGGAAGATACAGTTTTGAATCATTTTGCTAGTGAAAACATTATTTTAGAGTATGTTCAATACTACCCCTTTATTTATGTATTATTGAAAGTGCAACATTAGCTATTACAGTAAAATCTGGAATTAGCGAATTTCTACATATTCCGATTTTCATTAATTAGTCCTGTGCTTCTACCCTGAAAGTTTTAGAAATGAAGTAATTTTCGGATCCAGTATGGTTTTGAGGATGCTGATTACGAATTAAATTTTTTTCTTCTCGAAAACATTAGGGATATGAAAAAAAAACTCAAAAATTCCAAAAAACTAGCGTTCTATCTTCGTATTGATTTATTTAATGAACTGTGTGTATTACGAAGAAAATATTTGTAAGCAGAAATAAACTACAACAAATTTACAACAACTTGCACTCATTCTTTCATTTCTCAGATGAAGTACAGACCTGGTAGAGGGTTTTGATTTAAACTTCAACATTTTGGAAATTTTTGTCCGAAAGTTGATGATCTGAAACGCTGCTCCTTCATGTGTTTTAAGATGCTCACAACGATTTTTCACTTTTCTACTTCAAAAATTTCAGGAGGTATAAGAGAACATTAAAGAATTACAAAAATTACGTTTTTAGTTGCTGTGCTTGTTACAGGAAACACGCATGTTTCAAAGGAAAAATACTTATTACAGCAAAAAACTGAACCGAATTGCCCATAATCTAGGCCTTTGCGTGAGTTTTGTCAGGCGAATAGTCTACCTGTTAGAAGGTGTTGATTTGTAAATTCTGCTGAATATAAATTCAGCGCGCTGTAATTATTTGTCAGACACAAAATGCGTAGGAAGTTCCTTGTTGAAATGCTTTGCTGTCTTATTTCCGAAATGAATTATTTTCTCCGAAAAAGCATTTTCTTCATGTCATAAGTAATAAAACAAAAAACCTTTATTATTATTATAAGTGTTTCCTTATTTTAATATTACTAGTTGTAAATATAATATTGCCCCCTCCCTCCCCCACTTTTGATTTCCAATCGACGCCATTGCTCCTTGTATTCCTTCCTATGCTACTAAATCGCGTGCTAGGTTCTAGAAGAAGATTGGATTAGTAGACGGGAGGAGAAATTAAGTATGACGGCCATTTCCTGTAAAGAAAGTAGTTTTCCCATTATTCATGGATTCAAGGTGACATTTCTCACATAGTTGTTTCCTCAAAGAACTCATTTTCGAATGATATAGGCTACCTAATAGGTAATAAAAAATTTGTCTAAAGGGTCATTCAAATGGTTTAATTTCAGATAATCATTTACTTCGTAAGAAATTTTCTGGTGTATGAGGAATCTAAATAAAAAATAGGATAAATTTACCATTACCTTCATTATCATGTGTCATTTATACATTTTCTGGAAGATAATGTGTGATAGATAATAATAATAATAAAAGGCTTTTATCAGAAGATCCGTGGAAAGCAGGTTGTACCAGGTGAAGACCATCCACGTTTAGAGCAGATTGTAGGATTCTGGAGCGATATATGGGAGAAAACCATGGTACATAACTCCGATTCTCCTGTTCTGTTGGAAGAAAGAGAGAGAGTACGGGAAATAAAGGAGATGTCAAAAGCAATCATCAATCCAGAAGATGTAAAACGAGCCATCAAGAAGACTGCGAACTGGAAAGCTCCAGGCCTTGATCGCCTCCAAAACTTTTGGTTTAAGCTACTACCTGCGATTTATCATAAGATTGCAATATTACAATGAAATTTTGCAAAACCCTGAGATTGCTCCTGACTTCCTCACAAAAGGTAAAACTTACCTTCTCCCTAAGGGTGAAGAAACCAAAAATCCCAGCCAATACAGACCTATAACCTGCCTCCCCACCCTTTATAAATACCTGACAGCTATCATCACTGAGAAGATACAGTTTCATCTCTCTAATAACAATGTTATGAGTGAAGAGCAAAAAGGGTGCTGTCAAAATTATAAGGGATGTAAAGACCAGGTTACCATTGACTCGGTTATTGTAAGCCAAGCAGTGAAAAATAAAAGGAACCTGAGCATGACATACATTGATTATAAGAAAGCTTTTGATTCCATCCCACATTCATATCTAGTTGAATCTCTAAACACTTACAAAGAAGATCCCACAGTAATCGATTTTCTTAAAAAAATTATGACTAAATGGTCAACGGTTTTGAAATTCAGCACCCCTGAAACTACCTTGGAATCCAGGACCATCGGTATTCGGCGAGGCATCTTCCAGGGAGACCCATTTAGTGCACTATGGTTCTGTATCGCACTCAACCCGTTGAGTGGAGCTCTAAATAACACGCAATATGGTATCAAGATCATTACCCCGGATAAACAGAAATATACATTTGATGTATATGGATGACCTCAAGTTATATGCCAGTTCTCCCAAACAAAACCACCAGTTACTGAAGATCACCACTCACTTTAGTAGAGACATTTGTATGTCCTTTGAACTGGACAAATGTAAATCTATTCACGTAGTGAAAGGAAGTATCACTAAAACATCAGGGTTTGATACAGGTGATGGTATAATAGAAGACCTGGCTTCTGGAGTCTGGTACAAATACCTTGGATTCATGCAGTTAAAAGGAATATCCCATGGAAAAATCAAAACAAAATTGATAGCTGACGTCTGCTCTAGGATAAAATCAATTCTCAAGACCCACTTGTACAGCCGCAACAAAGTGAAGGCATTAAATACCTATGCAATTCCTTTACTTACATACTCCTTTGGAATTGTGAAGTGGTCAATGATTGATCTACAAGATCTTGAAAGAGAGATCAGGGTAAAGCTCTGTGAGTATAGGATGCGACATCCACAAGCTGCCATTGAGCGAGTTACTCTCCCCACAAGTCTTGGTGGTCTGGGGGTTGTGCATTTAACCCAGCTACATGCACAACAAGTTAATAATTTGAGGAAATATTTCCATGAAAGAAAAGAAAAATGTACATTGTATAAGATCATATGTGATGCAGATGTGGATGCTACGCCATTACATCTTAATGTGTATAATTTTGAAAGCAAATGCGACTCAGTTGATCTTAGAATTCAACAATGGAAACGGAAATCGATTCATGGTACTCATCCTTGTCATCTGGAAAACTCACAAGTCCACAAGGAAACATCTAATTTGTGGTTGAAGAAAGGAAATCTCTACGGAGAGACAGTTGGCTTCATGATGGCCATACAGGATAGAGTGATAAACACAAAGAATTATAGGAAATTTATCCTCAATGAATATCTCCCAGATGACAAATGTAGAGTGTGCCATAGAACTTCGGAAACCATAGAACACCATATGGGAGCATGCACAGCCTTGGCAAACTCAGAATATTTCAAGCGTCATAACAATGTTGGAAGAATCGTCTTCAAAGCGCTTCTTCCCAACCTTGGAATAAAAGATCATATTAACATCCCATATTACCAATACGACCCCCCCACCAGTTCTTGAGAATGCTAATGTGAAAATCTACTGGGACCATGAAATTAGAACAGATCACACAGTTGCTGCTAATAGACTGGATATCACCCTTCACTTCAAGCAAAAAGAAGTTTTTCTTATTGACATTTCTATCCCACTATCCCACTATCCCACAATCTACAGACAGCGTATCAAACCAAGATTGCAAAATATGATGAACTCGCATTTGAAATCATGAGGCTGTGGAATAAAAAAAAGTACAGATCTTGCCCATTGTGATAACGACTGGACTGGTACCAAATAACACGCTAAGAAACATGAAACTCCTCAAAATTCCTGATTCCATATCCCTAATCCAATAGCCAGACATCCTAGATACCTGCCACACTATCAGAAAAACCCTCAATGAATAGGGCCGAGGATTTGAGATTATCTCCGTCCTTCCCCCCCTCACAGCCTAATCCCACTGACAACAGAGATAGGTGAATGTTTCCCAGCCAGCTGGCTGAGAAGTGCAAAAAGTAGTAGTAGTAGTAGTAGTAGTAGTAATAATAATATTAATAATAATAATAATAATAATATGCAAGTGAGCAATGCTCGGCGGCAGATAGAAAATAAAGTGTATTAAAAATATACATAGAACAATAATAAGAAGTTAAATAACAAATCATAGCTCAAATATCTATAAAATAAATATATACACACACTCACGGTACAAAATGGTTAGAAAATTAGTACAAAAGGTAACAACGAGAAAGAAATTACTTTTAAGAAATTAATTATCTAAATGAGGCCATTATTAAATTTAACATAATTAATAAATATACCGTGTTGGCATACGTCGCATTTTTCGTTTTATATGTAAATTCGATTAAAGGAAATTTTTTGCTGCACATAAAGTACACGCTACTGCTATTGATAGTATCTGTTATTACACTATGGATACTCTTGCGAGAGAAATTCCTCACTATCAACTTTTAGAAGATATTTCTTAACATAACTGCATTAGCCACTTCAAAAAATTATTATTAAGCAAGTCTAAAATCCATGTGTTGTACATAATAATATCCTTTAGATAACCTTATATCAGAAATTCCTGCGTAAATCAGAGGGATATGGCAGGTAAAGAGTTGTTCAATGGTATTTAAATTTTTAAAAAAAATACTAGTCAACAATTATTCACATCAGAATCGCATTTCCACACATTTTTACCCTACGCAGAGACATGGTCATGGATTCGAATCAAGACACGCCCCAGGGAGACAACACCGAAACCATTTCTCTTTTAAACGAATGCGTGGTCTGATTGCGGGTCGTAGTACCTCTCATGTTCACGCCTCATTCGACCTGACTGATGGGCACCACAAAGTAGTCAACAGGAATCAAACGCCTCGGCGTACTCGGTCAACTGGCCCGGGGACCTGCACCCGGCTTAGCAGATGTCCCAACGATCAAAGGTCTGTCCCTGGAAATGGCACTCCAACCCCAATTCTCTTCATTAAGCCATCTCCCATCGACAAAATAACTTTATGAGCGTAATTAATGAATACATTTATAGTCTGCTTTTGACCTAATGGATTCGAAGTAAATGAAATAGCTCCATTCAGATGGAGCTAGCTCACGCGAATTATATAGCATTAATGGTTGCCGTTCATTTATCTCATATTACACCAAGTTGAGTATTCACAAAGATTTACAAGAATGGAATGAAATAAATAGAACATGTTTAGTACATTGAATGAAGTGTAATTTAATCCTAATGCTGTACAGAATGTAATGAAATATATTATATCAATTAGTAAAATCACGGTTGACCAAACAAATATGAAATATTATGAACAGATATGAACATTTCTTTATGTAAACCGTTTTTCAATATGTGGTTCGTATTAATATTTTAAGAATTCTTTAACAAAAAAACTTATCTTAATTATCTGTACCTTACCAATGTGTATTTCTAAACAGAATAACGACAATACTTATCACATAATTTATATTAAAAGTATATTATTTTTTAACCACTTGTTATAAATAATAATGTCACTAATGCGATTATTTTAATTAAAATTGGGAATTCAGTGGATTTCTCCGTGGCGTGAGGTTTATATTTGAGTGTAAATATGTTGAATTTCTAATATTATGATTTCGTTGAACTTAAAGAGATGAGGAATAAAAGTTCTCGTGTCAATTTTTAAAAATATGTTAGACTTACAGGTGAATAATTATGTGCAGCTCCTTTTAAATAGTAAAGTTATATTATTTTCTATTGTCATTTCATTGATTCAAGATAATACACTGAAAAGTCTTACGAGATTTCTGATGTAATATTCTTCATCTGGTGTGCATGGAAATACATACGTTTAGTTACTTAATATACTCATCAATTCCATAATTCAATGGACTGAATGTGCATCGCAAGTAATCTAATAAATAAGTGCTTATTAAATTTTATAAATTTGTAGTATTCCACGCTCATGAAAATTTACCTAATTGGCATCAAACAATTCTCGAGTTGGATTTAAAAATTATTGGAAGGTGTCAAAATGAAGGAAATTATATAAAAAAACACAACTTTGGAATAAAAACATTCTTTATTCTGTCCCTTTTTAAGTTTTTAAACTAGAAAAATCACTTCACGATCAGGTTAAACAATAAAAATTAAATTATTTCTTAGTGATCTCCTCCTACTGATCTAACTCATCTTACTCTTACGCTGTTGACAAAAAAGTACTCTAAGATTCCTCGAAGCAAATATTTGAAAAAATTCAAAAATGACATATTCAAAAATTATGAAAATCCATACTGTACAGAATATTTTTTGTTACATTTCCAGAACTTGTAAAAATATTCGAAAAAAAAAGTCACTAAATTTTGAGTCACAAAGAAAAAAGGAAAGTATTATGCATGTAAAATTCACACCAGAGTAGACATGTGTGCTCAACTAGTGTGCATAAAAAGAATAAAATGCTCTGTTAAGAGAAAGAAAAAAACTTTTACTTAGTACAATGCTTATATAATGAAATATAATGAATATAATGAAATGCATTTATGATCTTTATGGAAATTTTATTCTCATTTTCCGTATTAATTTTTAATACTTGATAAGAAGGAAAATTAATTGGAAATAAAAAAGTAATCCCTCGTGTTCGACTTAATTACAAATATGACAGATTTTTATTTTACTATTACCATAATACAATACGTACGTAAATGGAAACAAAATAATAAATCGTTAACTGATTGAATTACTCACGAAGTATCTCGAGAAAGAATGGTGAGTTCAAGAACGTTTCATTGCCCCCAGCAAAGATCCCGTCAGTTAATTCATGTTAGCCGTGAAAAGTATCTATGCAGCCCTTGAATTATGCGAAAGCGAGACAGCACTGCCGTAAAGAACACGTCCCCTTGGGTGGCGCCAGACCATCTTCTAGGAGACCCACCACGTGTACTTCAGCGCATCGAACGGAGATCTATGGAAATTCGACACCGAAGAAGGAGCGACTTCCATGCTCGGGGTCGAATAGGGAATCGACGGTGGTGAGGACGAATCGACCAGTTCTCAGAAGACATGAAAGACCGACGAGGTCGGGAGAACGAAAGTAGAGTGAAGGCAATGAAGGTTGGAAGTGATGAAGAAAGATGGTGAAGAGACCAAAGAGGAAAGTGGGAGAGAGTACAAGAAAGGGACGAAATACAGGAGGAAGTGAAGGGGGCGAGGGCAGGAAGAGGCGATCGATGGGGTGCCCGGCCCGCAGGCGCTCGACCGATAAAACAAATGCAAGCGACTGAAAGCAATAAATTATGATATCGAAATAAATCGTTGCTGCAGCCCAGCCGACGCTCGTGCACATTGCATGAGAGCTTGGAGCCTCCGGTTGCGGGGGTGGAGACCGACCGGGATTGAGGGCGGTGTTGGTAGAAGACTCATGCCATTGTTCGGTGACAAGGGAGAACGCTGGGTGATTTGATGAATAATTGAGAACAAAGTGTATTAAACATTTTTTGTTCCTCAAGTCGTTATCATCGTCACGCTGATTTTTTTCTTCAAGATCCAACAAGATACTTGATTTGAAAGCAAATTATTAAGAAATTCCAAATAATAGATCGGTCAGCGTTAAAAAAGAAACAACTATAAAGTAGACTTCAACAGGAGTACAAAATATCCAAAACAACAAATTTTGTAACAGACCCACTTGAAGACAACATATATCAATGATAATAATATTAAAAATAATAATAAAATTTATTGTCAAAATGCCGTTACAAACTGCGTGTGACCACATGGAGGACAATAAACTAATTTACTCTCCGGAAGCAAGCAAGGGATCACCTATCAATTCCGATCAACGGCCCTAAGGCAGATGCAGATTTAACATTTCAATATACTACTAACAATAAAAAATTGTTCGACACATGTTATAGTTTTAACAAATACCAACAAATATTGTATTTAATAAATCATAGAAAAGTGATTTCACAAGAACGTATTATTATCAAGCTATAAATCATTCGGAAAGTATTGTTGATAATTCGTAAATACGAAATAACACTAAATTCGCTAATAATTATATCAATTGATGCCGTCCCTAGGCAAGATCCTAGCAAGTCTTTATAAAAAAATCCGCCTCGACCCGAAAGAAAACCAGAGCAAAACCCGGGTCAGGATTAATGAACACAATTGTGCCAGGATTGAGTACATATACAACTAAATTTATAATACATAATACTAGCATGCACGAAAATAGTTTTGAGAATGTTGTCAGATATTTTTAAAGTACTGCAACAACGGCGTGATAAAGTACAAGGCGGTTTTAATTTTTATTAAAATCAATGAATTCTTTTACGGTGGAGAAGAACTGGCGCAGAAGGTAGCTTTTAACTGCGGATTTGAAGGGATTCAATTTATTAATGTCTTTTATATTTTTGGGCAGGGAATTATATAAAACGATTCCCGAATGATATGGACCTTTTTGGGAAAGCGTAGTTGTCACTCTCGGACGATGAATATTATTCCTGTCTCTTATACACATCTAGATGTGTATAAGAGACAGATTGTGAAGTGGTCAATGACTGATCTANAATGCAGGGAAGTGTTAAAATATTTCATTCCTTGGATAAAAAATTACAAGAGATTCGGGGGTGAGATTTACAAATTATCCGAACAATCCTCTTTTGAATTCTGAAAGTTTGGACGCTCTGCCCGGAATTGCCCCGGAAGATGACGCCGTATCGTAAATGGGAGTAAACATTTGCAAAATATACGCAACGAGTTTATTTTATGTAACCAATTTAAGGTAAAACAAATAAGAAAGATATGTCTCATTAAAAGAGTACACTCCACTATTAAATACAAGTAATGTGTTTTGAAATTTAGTCTTTATTCATCCAATTGTGAACGTAAACGCAGAAATTGGAAACTATGATGCCTTAGATCTAATACACGAAAATCTTGAAATATTTGTCCCTCCAGAAAGAAGTTTCATATTTTCTGTTCAATATTTGTAACTAATGAAACAGTACAAGACCTTTTTTTAATTTCGAAATACAAAAGTTTATGTACTCTTTCTTAAAACAAAGCATTGATCTCTCGCACTCTAATGTGTTTCCTAGTCAACTAGTCTATTCAGCGAATTCACAATGAAAAACATACACAGACAAGGTAAATTGAAAACACTGATCATGTGTATTAATATGTGAACCAAAATGATGTCATATTAGTAAATGAAAATTTGATACGAGAAAATTATCTTACTTTATTGTTCCGACTTGACAGAGATAAATTTTAATAAACCCAACACAATTTTACCAAGCTGTAAGTCGGACGGAGATATCTTCCTCCCAATGCAACTCCGACGGTGTGGAACCTTTCGAGGTCCAATTAACGACTTGCTGGAGCGAAGTGGCTTTTACGACGATAGTGACATCCATTGAGGTAGGAATCCACCTACTACTACGCAGTACGGCGCAGGTGGTGCACGATGCGCAAGAAGGAGCAACGAGAGTGCACGAACGTTGGATATGTTACTTTTTTTTGTAAAATTGAAGTTAGAATGCGATAGTGTTAGAAGACGATCCGTAGAATATTGCTTAAGGTATTAGGATTGAAATAGGTGAAGTTAACTGATGACATCGTGACAAAGAATGATGAACAGTATCATAGCGTTCAATTTTGCTTTGTGAAGCAGAATGAGAAGTATTAATAGGTAACATGACCGAAAAAAAAACACACACACACAAAAGAACTTAATAACGGTTTATAATGGACGAAATGAATATGAAATGGCATGAGACTTTATGTTTGTAACCGAGAGCCTATATGTCGTAAGATACAGTACAAATTTATAATCACAACTATTGTGCTTAGGAGACAAGCATGTAACTAATAGGTAGAAGTTTAAAGTAAAACGAAGACATTCATGGAAATTACTAACAGATATAATTGCTTAGGACGCGTGTCGAAGATAGGAGGAAAGAAATAGTTCTAGAAATTAATTTCTTCAGGGAGAGATTCACTTCTCAAACATCATTTGCAAATTACTATTATTAGTATAAATGAACAGTGTCGTATATTTCTGGTCCTGAACAAAACTAGTCGAAATATTCATGATTGCACAAATAGTAAGAAAATTCATACGTTAATTCCTGTGTTAAAAAAATAAACAAGTTTGGAAAACTAATATCATTAAATTATGTTAATAAGACTCTGAATTTGACCCAGTGCTACAGTAAATGATCCTCGATGTACTCGCTTAATCGCAGCAAAGCAGATCGCATCTCTGACACCAATCCACAGTCCATGAAACTGCCTCCTTGGAGCTACCACAAAGCAAGTTGTAATCAGCTAGGTCATAGCGTCATCATCATTGATGGCCGATTTGTCGTGAAAGCCCGAGCGTCCCTTCCGTCCCTCGGGATACGTCAGTCACTCCGACTAACGCTGCCCTTTCGGAACAGCGAAGGGATGGAGATCACACACCCTTCCCCCGTGTGCCTCTCATCGTCGACCATCGGAGGATGCACCTCCCTTGTCTCCTATTCGAGGGCAAAGGGAGAGTGAAGATCGATTCAACCATCTGGTGCGGGATACAGGTGTGCGCTCTGGGGAAGCGATTCCCCCGTCCTGACAGAGGAAGCAGCATCTGTATAGCTACTCACTGCACCCCATTAGCTGCCTCTCGCTGGGAACACGACTGGCCGTCGCCGCCACGCCGCTGTCGGCACCGAGCAGACCGCGTTGCTTGCCTGTTTTCTCACCGGGGAATTAGACCGTGGAAGGTGTGTTGCACTTGATGAGGGGATTTCGTAGAACATTGGGAAAATACTTTCAGAGATTCTCTCAGGACAACTATTATTTTCATCTATTATCGCCATCTCTGCAAAATTTTAAAAATCAAATAGAAAGGAATTATTAAATCCCTATGTTAGTATACATATACCAGTATTGTATATTGTATATATTATTGTATTTGTATTTGAAATGTTATTGCTAACTATGAATCATATATCTCTGCTTAAATGCAGCGTTGTTCTGAGTAGCAAGCTGACTAGTTCACTCACTCATAAACGCAGAGAAAAACCAATTCGAGATAGGAAAATTAAATTTGACGGTTCTCTTATATTGTATAGGCTCCCTGAGAAAGGATTTCTCTACATCTCGTTTATGGGATGAAATTTAACTTTTCAAATTTTCTCTATTTTTGCTCTGTTTGTATACAAAAAAATTATAATGAAGAGTAAATCACAACAAAATTCCTATCCCAAGCCAGTAAGGGTAGAGTAGTTAGATTGTAAATTTCATCGTCTTATATCATAATTTTCAGACAAACGATTTGTTTGTCCCTTATGCAAATAAACCCAGATTAGAGTATAATTTCGTCTCATTTCTTTTATTAGGTGAAAAGTGTCAAGACTAATACCAAAAATTCTCTACACATATATGATTTAGTGGGTATATTTTTGTATCTGGAAGAAAAATAATAAATTGCTTGCACTCGTGTATTCTGAGAGAAATTCATCATTCTCTCTCTCAATTAAGTTTCTGAAGCTTGTTTAAGACTTGGGTATTCATGGCTGACAAGATCTACCCATTTCTTATCTTAAGTTGTGCCACCATACCTTGGCCCCCTCTTTACCACTGACAAGACAATATCACCAAGATGCCACTGGCAGAGTCTCCATTCCCCACGAACCCTACCACCAACACAGAACCACCATACTCTGCGAGGGTGTAAGTCGTACATGCATTGCGACCTCTCGCCCACAAAACCAACGCCGTACGTACCCACAAAACCAACAAGTTTTCCTTGCAACGCGACTCTGCGGGAGATTCACTTTGTCGCGGGCACTCCACCCGGCACCGCTTCGTGAATATTCCAGTGCCCCTTCTTGGCCCCAGAGCTGCTCGGAGTCATCCCCCCTTCCAATCCCAGCTTCGCATCCCCACTTCATCCTATTTTTCCTGCACCCCCGCCACTGTTTAGGGGTGTGATGGGGGCACTGCTACCAGACCCCTCCCCCTACATCACTCCAGCTGCTGCGTCCGGTTTATGAATGAAGTAAACGTGAAAACTGTTTCAACATCGGGAGCAAAGAGGAAGGGGAGATGAGACAACAAAAAAAGAGGTAGACAATATAGGTACACGAGTGAAGATGGCGGTAATTTCGTTTGTTTTGACACATACTCTCTGCGCCACCCTTCGCACTATAAATTCTCCCTCCATCTTTTCGACACCCTTCCATCGTTCATTCCCCGTCTACCACTTTTCCCTTTGAAGGCTAGCAGACGTCGCGCGAACGCTACGAGGTGCAGTGCTGGTGATGGGGTGGAAGGGGAGTTCTTGCGTCTGGCTGCCCACTGCCTCCTAGATCCTTCCCTGACCCAGCGCTGCCTGCACAGCTTATGAATTCTCTTTGCAGCTCGCGACAAGAAGAGCGGACGCTGTCCAAGTGCCTTGGTGGCTCGCGGCGACAGCCGCCTACTAACACATTTGACAGGTACTATGCAACTGAGTGCTTTGTTCCCATTTTTGTAGTGACAGCAATGACAAACGACATGAAAAGACTGCATGGATTTACACAACGCAGCGTAATTCACTTCTTCTACGAATGGTAAAGAAGTATCGATTTGGTCCACATATGATCTCGATTTCTTTTGTAGTGCAAGCGAACTTAACGGGTGATTCGTAATTCTTCTAAATCGTGGTTCTCATGAACAGAAAGTGATTTCTTCTTCCGAAATTTATAAGTAATGCATATAATTATTTTTGTTCCCGAACTCTCTACGTTGTAATGGGTATCTAATTTTCTGCTCTCAGAAAGCTTCGAAATGTATGAGCTCAACGTGAAACTAATTACACAAAACTATATTTCACATTACTTTGATCTAATCCGTGGTAAATACAGGTACACCATTACCTTCAAGTACTTTTTTGTAAATAATGGTTTGGAGATAAAACACATTTTTGAGTTGATATATTCTATAAAAATACGAAACAATCGTTATAAAAATACATTGTTTATAAACAATTCGTGTTGGCTCTATTTGGAAAGATTTTGGTGTCCCTTGAAATCCCGTGAATTGATAGTTTGATTAAGAAAAGAAAGTTTGAAATACACAAAAACTGCAAATTTAAGAAAAATATCAAAAAAAAGAAGAGAAAAGACGGACAAAAAAGGCTAAATAAGAAAACAGACCAAAAATAGCAGAAACCAAAACGGAATGCCAAAATATGGGTATGAGATTTTATTAAAGTAATGGGCATGCATTGAATAATAATAAGTGGAAAATTAATATTATCTGTGTTTTGTATCATAACTCACTTGTAAACAGTTAGATATTCAAATAAATATAAAATAATCTTGAGTTAGCTTTTCCATCGGGTCAACATTTGATTCAGTTTCCCTGGAAATATTGAACCATTTGGATGCGAATGTTCACTTGCGTAAAATAACGGAATGGTATATTTGCAAATATAATATTCAACGTGATTGTTCAGGAATATTAAGTGTGTGTCGCCAACTTCGATGAAATATGGCCAACAATTATCGTCCAAATTACACTTTTCGCACAGTAACAGTGTTTATTAATAAAATCCTGATAAAAAACACAAGTTACGAACTCTTGATACAAATATCTGAGAAACAGTTAATGAATGTGCACATTCACCGTCTGACACGGTTCATGGTGACCACTCGACCAAAACGCTTTCTTTACATCCACTGTTCGATCCAAATTGTGATCAATGGATTTGAAGTGGAATGAAAGAAATCCCAGTTACGGTATCACATACTCCGTGAAAAAGTTAAAGTACTACGCTTTATTTGAAACTCTCAATCTCTCACAGAACGTGGTATACACCCCAATTAAGCTTATTTCCAACAACAACAAAACAACTTTTTCTACTATTGAAATTGTACCTTTTGCTCATTTGAAAGCAAAATATTTTACGCATAGAAAACTAACCAAAACATATATTCGAAGACCTTTTTGACCACGCTTAAGGAGAAAAATATACAGATCTTCACATGATCTTCTAATTTTATCAGTACATTACATTATAATTTATCCTGATCTAATAAATCTGGTTAAATGAGTATACAGAAAATATTGCTTTGATTTTTAAAAATTCATAAATTTTCCTTTTGTGTTTTGTAGTGGGTCGTGCACAATGCGTTTTTTTTCAAAATAATGTACGGTATTTTGAAGTACTGTAATTAACTCATTTTAAAATATAACCCCAAAAAATTGGTTAAAAATTTTCTGTTATTGCATTAAATATGTTGTATATCCCCTCCTCGTCTACGTGGACAATGACAAGACGATGTCTATATCTTGTCAAACTTGTCGTAGCACGCCAGTTGTAACGAAGTTACTAAGTTCAAAACATTGTATATGCGTCTGTTTAGGTTGTCTACATTTTGGGTTAGCGGTGACACATACACATTGTCCCCACAAAAGTCACCCCGTGTGATGGCCAATCATCTGAGAGACCAAACACGGTACGTTATCGTTGAGTCTGACGTAATCCGTCCAATCATCAGGAATGCCGTTGTTCACGAACTCCTCACTTCTGTCTTCCAGTGAGTGGGAGCACCGTCCTGTTGGAAAACGAAGCCATTCGAGTATCCCTCTAATTCAAAAAAAAAAAAAGAGAGAGAGAAGACAATTCTAATAAACCAAGTGCCATTCCAAGTAGAAAGTCCGCTCGCACCTGTTAAACCTTATCGTTACTAACATGTAGCCTCCCCATGCTTTTATCTTTACAAAATACAAATTGGGGATACTATTTACGAATGCTTTTGTCTGTAGGACTACCTTGATCAAAAGGATTACGACAAGCACTTGCTCTAAAATAATTTTCATTCTTTTTTCGTACATTGCAGAACACAAAACACCCTCTCTCGCTCAGACACCATATAAGTTAAAGCGATAGGAGCGCTACCACAACTTCCGTTATTCTACCGGCCATGATAAACAGGAAAATATTTAAGTATTCCTATAATTTAAACCAGTTTTGTACAGATAAAAATGACTTTATTAAGTACCTTAAAATACCGTACATCATTTGAATAACCTGTATTTCAATTATCATCAGTACTGTATATAATGTTTTTAACACTCGTTAAGAAGGTATTTGTAATTACACACAAAGTACAAATAATCGCGTAATCAAAAATATGAATATTTAAAAGACAATAAAAAACAATTTTATTAAAAAATATCTTATGTACTACGTAAATGCTATTTCGATGGCAAATCTAAGGTATGTGGCTATCGCCGTAATATATAAGTTGTACGTTATCTAATATACATGCAGCACTACTTCTATTAGAAAAATGTATAGTAGTTGACTAAATCTGAAGACCATTTACATTTGTATCGTAAAAATATCGATATCAAAGTAACAACAAATAAATATCTCGATATTTTTCATTACATTCCGAATAAAATAATTACATGTTGGACAATTGGCGTCGTAAACGTCATTCGCGTGTATTTCCTTTAATTCAGTCATATTTTTATCCTCATATTTTATTATTTACTCTATCTAGAGTTTGTTCACAAATTCCGGTTTGTAATTAATTGCAAAATTGAAACTGAATGTCTGCGAAACATTCAATTGAATCTCTTCCCGGCTCATTTACAGCATTGCTTTGAAGCAGTATATTAATATTGAATTCAAAATATATTTTTACGTCAATGGGTACACAGCTAAACATATTTATTTCACCGCTATTCTCTTTTACGCTTGTTTTATGAACATTGGGCTCCATACTTTTCTTCTCCACATTCGATTTCGGCAGGGATTCTGTTTGTGGTATTTTCCCTCCCCAATATAGAAGGAACATAAATTCGACGACATCTCTAGATTTTCAATTTTGATAAAGACCCCCCTCGACGTGCGATGCATCCGATGGAGTGCGGGTGATAGGTGGCGCGTCGGGGTCGAACACACGGCCTTGTGGGACAGGAGATTGCCTGAGAGCAAAAGCCTGCAGCCATCTCCTCCGCGCAGATGCGCGAGGGCTATTAGGGGATGGGTAGAATTTTAGGGGCGCGTTAGGGAAGGAGAGATGATACAGAGCTTGAATACAGTGCTTGATCTCATGTAGAAAGGGAATTTATTTTTATTGATTGTCAGGGAGTTTGTTGGGATTGCGTTTGACGCTACAATGAAGATAAGCTTCTCCATTTTCCGAAAGTGTGCTACTGACGACCCCTGCTATAAACAAAATGTACTGAGATAGAATAAATTTATTAAACGAACTAGGAAGTAAATAAAGAGTGTTTATCAACATTTTAAGCATAATTTATTTTTATAAAAATGGATTTAAAATTTTTAATGCTTGAAAAATTACTATTCAACGTTATTCCAAGTCGAGACAACGAAATATTACCTAACTTATAACCAATTGATTATATACAATGAGAGAGAAAGTAAATCTAAAGTAAAAGTACACAATAATTTTTAATTGGCATTGGTTTAGGAAGTAGTTCGAGAAATTTTGAGGGAAAAAACTACCCTTGATTTGTATCACATCTAGTTGTGATATGTATATGTTGTGCACTATTATTAATGTTTTACTGTTTCGTTTTCTATCGTAAGTTCCAAAATAATTTGAGAAATCAAATATTTTTCTTTTTGTTAATTTTAAACACAAACATGAAGTCTCAGATCAATGATGTCATGAAACTGAGATGTAAAAGGTGCAGTTCATGCTCAAATAATTAATTTTCTCCAAACATGAATTAAGAACAAATCAAACAAAATAAATATTATGACAGTAACTTTATATAAATTATTATGTATGAAATAAATATAATTATAATACTAAAAGAAATTATTACATAAAATAATTATTCTGCTATAAGAGTGTTAAAGTTCAAACCAATAATCATCTTTATTCGAAATTGTGATGAATGAACAAATACATTGTAATAACTAAGCTCGTTATTTATTTTAATCATAAAATTACTGAAGAAATTGTTTATTTACCAGCTACTTGGTTACCAACAGGTCGTTTGCATTGAACACTCCTTTGTTGTGATCCCGATAGACTGATGTAGAGGTTAAGGATTCGACTGCGTTCGCGGTATCTTCCATTATACCTATTCGGGTAACGAGGAAAAGATTTGAGACTGAATTATTTGGAGAGGAGGTGCGCACGTCTGGAGCAAGGAGCTGTTAATAATGCAGACAAGAGCGGAGACGCCGCAGCCGCCGCCACGGACACGAGCCTCCGTGCATGGGAAGCGGAACCGTACGTGATTTAGAAGGCAGAGGCAGTAAAGAGAACAATTGGTTTAGCGGCGCATCCATTCTTGATGAATCGTACTAGCGGACACGTTCATCGGCTCCAATTACTGCTACTATTCCACTAGAGCTAGGTTGCCCTGCCTGGTAGTGCGCTACGTGGGGTTCTTCCCTAGCGCCAACGGACTCAGTGTCACGTGGTATGGAACGGGATACACGCCAAGTCGCTTTGCAGCTGTGTAGAACAAATCTGATAAGTTGTTTTGCGGAGTTTGACGTTAGTTTTTAAGAATGTTTGTGAGACATTCACTGAAACAAAAATTAAATAAAAAATAAAGGTATTTTAATAGATCGTTAATAACTCTTCATAAGATAAGTCAGTAAATGAATAAATCCGAACAAAAATTCATTAATTATTTTTCTTTATTTCATACATTTCCATTTCATAACTAAAAATACCTTATTTACTTACATACTCGTAATTTCAGAAAGAAATACATGTGTAGATATGGATATATCTATTCCCTGTACGAATAATCTGGAGAAATAGTGATTTTTTTCATGTGTTATTCAAAAATGCATTTTTAATTGGAAATTAAATCACATAGAAGCTTTGGGATGTAATAATTGTGCTGTGATTAATAAACCGCATTCACGGTAACATTTACTTCACAAAAAGCAACGTATTTTACACATCTAGCTTGTAGCATATTGAAATTTTCTATTGCACAGAGCGAAAACTTTATTCGTAAAACACGTAGAAAACTGTACTAAAATGGACGCTTTGTCACATTACAAAAATCGCTAACCAATAAATTATGTTTGTGAAGGTAATCTTGTATACTCTTCAACATATTCGTGAAATAAAATACTACGTTTGCTACGTTTTTAAGGTATGATGAATTACATGTTCTTTTTATAATGTATCAAAGCTTTTTACGATTTCATATGTTAGTGAATTGTCTCAATTTTGTAAATAAAATTCAGTACAAGCAAAATGACTATTTCAATACTTCTTATAAAAAAGAAATTCTAACATGTAACTTTCACAGAAATATACCCACTCCCCTCAACTTGCCTCCCATTGACCATCGTACTCAACTCCCACATGGCGAGTTTTTAATGCACAAATCTCTCTCTCTTTCTCTCGTGCTCCATCTAGCGAGTCATTAGCACCTGAATTTTTTTGTCTGTCTGTAGACTCTTTCAAGCCCCCTCCTCCCCCCTTATCACCAGAGACCAAAACAGACGCATCTGTATCCAGCATCAACACCGTCAGAAACATCCTCTCCCGGCTCTCTCGCCTGCTGCCACTCACCCCGTAACGCCGCAGTCCTCTCAGCTCGCAGCGCTGCAGCCAGCCATCGACTTTCCACTGTTTCTTCCACTCCTCTCCCTTCCCCGCACCATCCTTCGTCACATCTCACCCACGCTACAACAACCACCACCACCGCCATTGCCATTCCAGCGTTCGATATTGCTTTTACCGAGAGGAGATTTCTCGTATGTTCGCTTGCGTTCTGTTTAGGAGTGAAGAGGAAGCAGAGTTGAAGGTTTTCCTTTTATTTGTCGCAGATGAATTTAAAATAAAAGCGGAAGCACGATATCGAGTTGCCAGTTCTCTGCTCCTGGTGCTTTGAATGATTATTGAAAAGGCGCTCGTCAACCACAGGGTGAAGTAGCATACTCTTCACTAAACGGGATCAAAAATATAAATATAATACTTTGCTTCCCATTTATACTTCGTGTATCGTAACATTTAGTAACTATAATCCAATATATACATTTGATTTGAATGAGAGTGGGTGAATTGTCTATCCTGAAGAAGTTAAAAGCATAAAATTCAAATCCTATGATTTCTGCGGAGCGAAAATATCTTAAACATGTTTAAAACTTTGTAAATGTAAAGGTCAGACTTTTTAAAACTTAAAACATGGGTTGAGATAGTTTGCGATACTTGTGTTGTTGAAAAATGTAAATAAAAAATATTTAAAGTCATATAGAATTAATTTTAATATTCTCCAGATCTTTATTTTGTCAATAATATATGTCTGAGTAGTATAATTTTATAAATATTTATAATAAACATAAATTTTCACCATAAAATACATCTTTTCGATCTCAAGATAATCACTAATAATTTGCAATAAAATGGTAATAAAGAATAGTGTTTAATTTACCATATCTCTTTCAAGCAAATATTTATTTTTCAGAAACATCACTTAGAATTCAATGACTGTTTCAGACAAAAAGAAACAAATTTTAATTTCATTTTATTAATGCAGCAAAGATTGCCTGTTTTACACGATTGTAAACATTGGGAAAATGCCTATATGAGCAACAAAACATTTTTGCTCCTGTGTTCCATTAAATTCAGTAAATCTCGATAAATCATTTAAAGCAAAAAAAAATGTATAATTAAAAAACGCTGTAAATCCTATTCTTTCATATAAGTAATTTGAAAAAAATTACATAGAGGTTTTAATTGTGAGACTAATTTACAGAAAAAAAACATAAATTGCTTTTATTGTTTTTTCTCTAACATTTTAAAAGCAAATATTAATTCAAAATAATTTACTCTGAAATTAACAAACTTGTATTTTCACCTTGCGTAAATAGTCTTCCGTTCAAGAAAATAAGCAATTTTCCGTACCAATTAAGAACTATTAAATAAGAAATAAACATCTACTCAGTTTCAAATAGTATTAATTAACTTTTGAAGTACTATTGTCTCATATTCAGAATGTATTTGTGGGGATCTAATACGATGATCCCTGCAAAAAATAAAATGGCGCGGAGGAGGGGCTAGGTTGAAGGAATAAGTAGATAAAGTAGTGTCTAAATGAAGTATAAAGTGTAAACGAAATACGTGAGAAACAGTAGTTAACTTTCTTCTGGAATGGTACTTTGCGTTTCCTTGAACCCTGATTATGATAAGAAGAGATGTATATGCTACAATTCTTTTAATTGTATATCCCTCAATACGATATATAATGCCAATGTTAGAGATGGATAGGAGTGAGAAACGGAAGGGAACATGACGTCAACACGGGTGGCAACGTCGCTTCATCTACCCAAGTCTCCACCACCATATGTATCATTCCAAAGCCATTGCCCATTCTACCGCCACCACCGTCATCACCACCACCACTACCTCCGTCTCCACACTCGTAATGCGGCAGGGAGACGCACAATGACACATATCGCCCAGCTAATGAGGAAGAGGACAGGGCACGCGATGGCCATCGATACGACCAACACATAGTCCCATCCTCATCCTCGACGCCCCCGCCCCTACACTGTGGCGTGGATGATCTATCACCCGCTTAATCACCGGCGGCTACCGCTGCCGCGTCCGCCCCACGTTGCGGTGTATCCCTTCCTCAGCACCCCCACCGAACCAGTTTCACCACGCCGGAGTATACAGAGATTGCTATCCAACTCTCCCTGACCCGTATGCATGAAGACGGAGAAGGCGGCGTAAGACAGTGCCCGGTTTGTACAATTCTCCAGTCTTGTCAAAATAAAGTTCATTCGAATAATATTAATTTTAAACAGATCAAACACAAAAAAGAAGCTAACCTGAAATAATAAACTGTTGCATTGGCTTATGAATTTTCTACACGCCTATCTTCATATGTAAACGACAAAATTGACTGTTATTGCACATACAGTAAACCTATCATCAAAATAATTCATTGTTTTGCTTAATTTATATAAACATAGATTAATAAATAATAATGTCCCCTCAGATGTTATTAATTAAGTTCCATTTTTTAAACAATTATTATTAAAGCCTTCATTTGTTTAATTTGTTGTAAGTAACATTTTAGAAGATACTCTGATAATACCCTTCTGAAATTATAAGAATAGAGAATGCAAACATTTGTTTTAAGCGACGATACATGCATCAAAACATCGTATTTAGAAATATGATGTTGTGATTGATTAAGTAAGAAAAATTAAAATAGATATCTTTATGTTGGCTAAGAAATGAATCATTTCCCATTATGTAGATTAATTGTAATGACATTACTCTAAAACTGTCTCATCTCATTAGTAGTACGGCTCGAGTTCATAACAGTTGACGTCACGGGAATTATTCAACCAGCTGCATCTCTTGGTATGCAGATAGTTGACGTTACTCGTGTTTGAGTGATTGTAGTTCTTCCAACTAGTAGACTTCCCTCCAGGTTGCCCGTAAGTCATACACGATAAGTCTCTCCCAACAGCGTCGTAGAGGAGGACTTTGCTGTAACAGCTTCGCCGACTTTCGTAATGCGTTGTTTGCGTTGGCAAATCCAAAGCAAAAGGGGTGGGATTCAGTCGCCTTTGCAAAGAGCCGCCATCGAACAGTCACAAAAGGAGACTTGAGATCTTAGATAAGCACACACGTTTGTTACTCCATCACGCTCTATGTTTACTTTCGCTGTTCTCGGTGGTTTATGCACCTAAACTTATGCTCTCGTTTCATTCGGCAAACCCTTTCACGTTTCTCCAGCTACGTATTTCGACTATTTTCGTAGTTATATTACTTTTGCTTGCCTCTTTATTCGTCCTATTTTATCACCATTCTCTTTTTGTATTTTTTTCTTTTTGTTGCCCACCATCTCCCGGGAAGGTCATCGTCTTTATTATCTACAGCATTATCATTAAGGTAACATAATGCAATCTTTATCAAAAACTAATTAATTGACAATTTTGGAAGTAATTATTTGGCTGTTACAAAATATACTCTGCAGTGGTTTGTCTTCTAAATTAATGTGCGTCTTTTTTCACCACACTTAAGATTTCATTTTTTTCTCATCACGTCTCATTGTTCTCTTTTCTTGTAACATCTTATTCCCTTTCTTGTAGCATCGTCAACCCCGCACTTGACGTTTTAATTCCAATGCACCGTACAGCACCTTTAATCCACCAAAATCTCATTATGCATTGTTAAGACTTACACATAAAATCTGCCATTCTCCCTCCATTTCGGATATAACCCTCTCCGTCGTTACGTCTGATTCTTCCTTGGACCCAACAGTAAATCCCTTCTCCATCATCTCCATAACATTCCTTATTTCATTCTCTGCCACCTCGTATTTTCTGCCTCTTTTCACTGCTCCTACCACCGTTCGATGGAGAGAGGTAGCCGAGAGTGCGTGGCGAGACTGAGAGACATTATTTTTACGCGACGGGTGGCCGACGTGTGGACAGATTGAAAAATTACAGCTTGCCTGGACTTTGAGTCAAAGGACCACACACGCGCATCCATAACAACAGTGGAGAAACTACTTTAAATGCAGACAGATGTAATGAAGAACGGTCGATAAGGAAGAAAAACACAAAATAAGGCTATACTTACAAAGGGACTGTGAATTAATCACACGGTTAGATCTTCACGCAACGAATCACTTCTTCCAAAAGAATACGTATACTGTTCCGTAATTTCGTATGCGCGTGCACAGACGGTTGGTATTTCTTACGAAACCGCACTTCAAATGGTAGATCCAATTCCGTCGTCGTGCAACCAGAATATAAGAGAAAATTAGAGGAAACAGACTCTGGAGGGTGTAATATTTGATGTCTCAAGAACTCGCCACTCATAAAGGACCGACACGAAACTTTCAGGCAGACATTATACACTCAGCCAATGTGTACACGCTCGTTATCTGAAAAGAACATTCATCACACGGAACTTCGATACACTTACAGTGAACAGTGAGGTCATCATTTGGTGTCAGAAAATTAACTGACAGGACGTAAAGATTAATACTCTCTATGCAACAAAGAAGCATTGTTTGTCTCCACGAACCCTTTCGTACTGAGTCACTCGCTGAACAAATTCAATGGAATACTTAATGTATACAAACGGACGAAGTAGCTCGGAGTTGACAATAGCAGCTTAAGGAACAAAGACTCGTTATACAAACCTAGATACAAAGGCAAAAATAGTATCCTAAATATTACCGCTAAAATGATTATTTACTAAGAATGTGTTATATAAGATAACATTCATGGAATTTTTAGTACAGAACTAGAATGGACAATTCACAATTCATGTCGCATATATTTGTAAAAAATGATTTTTTTTCAGTGTTAATCACGATTTTACTTGTACGTACTATGCATTTTCTGATTAATTTTAGTAATGAGATAGTTATGACAATTGGAGTCGTTATTGGAGTACAAAAACCTGTGATTAGATAAATTAAGAACATTAAATAAATTTATATACTACTAGCATTTATATATTGTTACCCGTTGTTGCCTGGATTTTTTTTTACTTTTTAGACCGATGAACCCACTCGCAAGTCAAATTTTCACTTTCGAGGCAAGACATAACGGTGCCAGCGCGGCTGCATCATTTCATTAAAACGCTTTTAAAATCTAAACCATTCGTCCAAATTTTACGATTTAAAAAACTTTTTAGACTTTGTTAAATTAACAAAACAAGAAAAATTGATGATGATGATTGATTTTTTGCCTTAAATTACTCTCTTAAATTGAAGTATTTTTACTCTGCTATTTATAATAAGATCTTTTTCGATAATGTAGGTAAACCTTTGTAGATAGAGGCATGCTCTCACGAAGGTTTTTGTAGAATTCTTTGAGGCGAAAAATTGCCATTGATAGTAGTCACCATCTCTATCCGTTTAGGCTGCGTAAACGAATATAACTCTTTTTCTAACGATTTTATCGAGATTTATTGTCAAAAACAATTTCTATCTTTGTGTTCCTAAATTTTTAAAATAAAAGTTAGTGTATGTTCATCTTGGTCTTATAAACTATTTTCTTAACAAATTCCATCACGATGGGTCAGTGGTTTAGTTGTGATCAGGTAGCAAACAGACACACACACTTTCACGTTACGCATCTCAAAAGGAACTCCCGAATTACCAAAAGAGTCATTGAATTATAATTTATTTATTTTCACGTTTCAGGAATTTACTGTAATCAGTAGCGTGAAAATTCTTCGTACTATAAAACTGCTCGTATGACACTTAACACAGCTAACAAAATATATAATTCTGACTGAATAAGGAAGAAAATATCATATTACATTACAAATATTATTTTGATTACAATAAAATATAAAAAAATTACGGGTTAAATACAAAAATTAGAAACGTCCTCAACCACGGACCAAATATATCAAGAGAGATAAATTATTTTTGAATTATACTTTCCTCAATTCATAACCTGAGATTATAATTTACCTCAAAAGTCGTGGAAGAAAGGACAGACCCATCATATTGACGACCTAAGCCTACCATTCATTTTTTGTTAGCATCTATCGTGTCTGAGTAGTATTTCGAATTCTTCACGTACACGAAATGAGGGAAACTTAATGCAGGTGAGAGAAGTTGAAATATCACATTTTCATGTACATACAAAGTGGAGTATGGACAAATATCGCCCCGTAGTCGACCATAGAGACATCTTAAGATAGGCATTTAAAAATGGCAACATTAAATTTAATCTCGTTTACCCTACATCTTGACGTTTCGAGTAGTTCAGGTGATTCAACAACAGAATAGGAGAACAACAGAATAAAACCGAGAATGGAAGGTAGGGAGCCAGCGTTAAAAATGAAGAAACTGTCGATCTACTTGCGGCAACAAGGGGAAATATTAATACTATTGATGAACGTAGAACTATATGTTCTAGCAGAGCGGTGAAGTCTAAGGTAGGCACCGCTGATGTACAAATGGCGAAGACGTCTATCAAACTAGCAGCTGCAAGCGTCTGCGTCATCCAGTGCCTCTAAAATAGAGATTATTCTTCGAAATCCCCGGGGTCGACACATGGAAATTCGGTTCCCTTCCCACCACTCTCCCTATCTCTGCCCACCTCTTGCTCTCGCCACCTGTCGCCGCACTGCTCCCCTGGCGACTTCTCCATCCCTTGAAAGGGCCCGCACCCTTCCGACACGCCCGCTAATTGCGAGGAACCTAGGATCGGAGCTGTCGCACCTAATTGGGTGCGCTCGCGGCCTATCCACTGCCTTCAGCAAGGCTTCCTTACTTACGACCCCGGATTCCTCTGCGGATTGGTCCATGCTGCCTACTGGTTCTCTAATTCTATGGGATGCGTTTATTTGTCCCACTCTTAAAGCTCCCGACTCTCACCTATTAAGAAGTTCTATATGTTTTCCAATATGGGACAAATATACGGACATTAAGGGTGATCAATGGATTACAAAGAGTAGGAATTACTAAAAACATCATTGGAATAAAGAAAATGCGTCGCGTATACAAAGGAGCAATACTGCCTATGCTCACTTACTGCTCAAGTGTGTGGGAAGACAGAGTCCATTTTCAACATGTAGAAAGGCGTATACAAAGTATTCAGCGTTCGTATATTCTCCCCTGGAGTAAATGTTATAGAACAGTCTCAACCAAGGCTGTAGAAATACTACTGGGAATATTGCCTGTAAATTTAGCGATACAAAAGCGTGTGTTACGATTTCGTGTACGAAATGATATTTAATGGAGAAGAGATAAATGTGAAAGACAAAGCATGGAAAAGTAAAATAACCAAGAAGTTGCTGCTATGCTGGCAAATTCGTTGGGATAATGCAACAGTGATTAGAGACATATAATTTTATACCAAGCGTAACATTTGTGAATAAGCGTAGACGCTGGTTTCAACCTAATACCACCACGGTGGGGGTGATGATGTAGTTATTTACATAAGATGGGGCTAGCTAAAGATGACCGCCTGTATGGAAATGGAAAGGAGGATGTAAAACATATTATTTACGAATGCAAATTCAATAATGAGGAACGTGGACGGATTATGACTATCATAAGTTTATAATGAGAAGTACTGGACAAGACTCTTAAATAAAGAAAAGACATTTAATGAATTTCAGGAAGTTATAACACAGGTGTTTAACGTATGCCAGATAATAAAAACAGAAATAGGAGGACAGTGCCCACCCCTCTCGCGGAGGGGATGGAAACTGTAATTAACACTGTGCAAGAGACACTCTCAAACAACATGATAGAAAGAAAGACATTAAGACAGAGGAACGGAGGAGAAATCCCAGTAGTGTCCACGTGATGAGAGACCGGGATTCACGAATACGGAATAATGATGAATTACGCAATACATTGTAATCCTTGTTTTGTTAATACATTCTAATCCTAGTTCCCACATTTTGTGATATTTATTCTGTGCTTGATCATAGGAACACCTCGCCTCCCAGGTATTATTACAAATTCAATTTCAAGTAATTTACACTTTATTTTCCTTCACACGCAGCGCGACAACGTAATTTGCATGAATTGAAAATATTTCAGAAATAAAAATATGTGATCTTAATTTACAATTATGCATCATTAGGAGTAACTTTTGTTTCACTTCACATTAATATAAGTTTCCTTATTTTATTTATTCCAGTATCACATCGAAAAATAGATAAATTTTTATATTTACGGATTTCTAACCATGGGAGGCATAATAATATGTCAATGAACGAGACTTAATTAAAAATGAGAAACAGGAAAATACTTGGTTTAGTTAAGTCTGAAAGAAGACATAATTGCTGTGTCACTTTTACTAAATAAAATATACACGTATATATGTATACTTAAGTTATGGAACAAAATATTTTTTATGATTGTTATATGAAAATGTAATGCAAGTACCTGCAATCTGGGTCCCCGCACTATTGCGCTATATATATAATATAGTGCATAAGTTGAAAGCAAACTACTGTGACATACGGATCCGGGCGCATATAAAAGCAAACACAAAAATAACTCTTAGCCCGAAGCCGCTTGTCGGCGTTCATGATCCACTGGTCGTGGGTTTCAAGCAAAAGGTCGTCAGCCTCTGGCGTTCTGCTTCATTACGTTAATAGGTTCTCCGATCGAACATACACGTTTTCCACCTCCCACACCACCGGCACAAACCCCTTCAACAAATTTGCCTCAGGATGACAACGTCTGCCACTGAGTTGGCTTCTCATGTTTTATCACGGTACAACTTTTATGATATTAATCTCTAATCTTTAAAATATCCAATTATTATCCTCTTTTCTACACTTTTCTCACTGAAATTATGTTCGTTTGGGGATTGCTAGACGTTCGGAGTGGAATTTTGAAATTTTCATCACACCTCAACATCCAAACCGAGTCCCTGACCTACTCAGTTTGCTGTAAAATTAATACCGGGTGATTTCTGGCCGGAACCAGATATTGGTCACATTGAGAAATTGCTAAGTTCTATCTTCCTTGACACTCATGGTCCCCGTAGAATAGTTTGACTTAACTTTCCTAGATTCGTCTCATCTGGAAAAGTAAAATCTACATCCTCTACTAACTCCTCCGTAGTCAGAAAACCTTCACTATCGCAGTCACCATACTCGCTATATTCATCACCTCAAAGTGATCCACCACCCGGTTCCCCAGAAGCCCCGGATCGTCTTCACCACCGTCACATCTATCAACTTCGTCACCCCACCACGATCCTTCCCTCCATC
Organism: Laupala kohalensis; assembly: GCA_002313205.1. NCBI lineage: Eukaryota > Metazoa > Arthropoda > Insecta > Orthoptera > Trigonidiidae > Laupala > Laupala kohalensis. The sequence continues at coordinate 768,176 of NNCF01126454.1, forward strand.
CATCAACAGAATCTCCGAGATCACCATCAATCTCGCGATTGCTGTCATCACCCTTAACGCTACATCCGCCGCTTGGTTCTGCTTTGCCACGGAAGCTACCAGTTAGTTTCCGCACTGGAAGCCTTTGCAAAATCAAAAGGACCAACTTCTGAACAGGACTCGTGTTTGCGTTCTGTCGGAGAGTTTCACGCCATGCCGCATGTTTGCCTCGGGAGCAACTCGAGTCGTATACGACGCCGGCGAGCGCATCGTTGGAGGGGGGACGGTCAGTGGTGGCCAGCTGTGAGAGGAAGTGGCGGTGGAATGGCGCCTGTAGAGTCGTGCTGGACTGCTTGGAGCGCTCAGTGGCACGAAAGGTGACGAGGTCTCTGAGAGGATTAGAAGGCGACGCCAGTCACGCGGCTGAAAGGAGGATCATTGGCTGACTGGGTACGAGCGGTCACATGGCATGGACGAGATACGAAAGGAGAGAAGGGGGAACGAGACGACGAGTTTGAAATAAAGAGTGATAAACTGGACGAGCAAATGGTAAGAATAAATTTATTGGAAGAATAGTGACCGAGGTCATGATAGACAAGGTTAAAAAGAATATTTTTTTAATGTTAGACAACCTGTAATAGACAAATTAGAATACTTTACTCTGCCAGGATTTTCAACATCATGAAGTGTTTATATATGTGGTGACGTAGTAACATGTCATGAATAAAACTGTATAATATGTAAGTAAAAAATAGAGCCCTGTACATAATTGTAATAATACACATCAAAAAATAATTGATAATTTCTTCGAATTACCTTGTAAGAATGAATTCCTCATTGTTGCTTAATATGTATCATTTATGACATGTAGCGTTTACAATGATCACGTAAGTAATTCTGTTATTATTTTGTTGTGCACTTGTTTCTTCTCTGTTCGAACAGGTAGTTGGGACGGGCTTATACGCCAAGCCGGAAATAAAATTAGGTCTTAGTCGAGACTAAGAAATTTCCTTGTTAGATGACATGTTTGTAATATAACGGTTTTGTCCTTTCTGGCAATACATTTCTGGTCAATGGCAATTTTGCAAGATGCCCTTTCAGTGTTTTGGAAATGACTCCAGCTGCTGAAATTATTATGGGAATAATTAATACTTCATTTCGTTTCCAGCTCTTTTGAATTTCTGTCATAAAGGCCTGATATTTTTGAATTTTTGTTTTTTGTCTTTTTTAAATTGTTGGTGGAAGGAACAGCTACATTAATAATAAAAGTTTTTCTTTTAGATTTTTCTATTAATATTATATCTGGTTTATAATTGGACAATGGTGTTGTATTCAGTTTACATTAATGAAAAACAAAGTTATAGTCAACCGAAAAATAGTTATTTGCCAAAACCGGCTTTCGATAGCTTATACTGTCATCTTCAGTGACCTTCTCTACACTGGAGGAATGTGTGTAGGATGTTGTTGGTGAATTATTTTGGCCACTTGATTATGTCTGCAGGTGTAGTCTAGAGGGGCGAGTACTTTTGGCAATCTGTAATAATATGATGGATTGTTTCATTGCAGGTGTGGCATGCTCTACATAATCCATCGACGTTCTCATGCAGAATTCTTTTCTGTAATATCTAGTTGGGATTGCTTGATCCTGTATAGCACACATAAACCCTTCAGTCTCTGTATGGATTTGGCCGTGTTTTAGCCATAAAGTTGATTCTTCATTGGCATCCTGCAGAGAATTTGGAAATTGTCCGTACAAGGGTTTAGGAAACCATTTTGCACCACGGGATTTTATATCATTTATTGGTAGTTCAAAATTTTCCGATAACTTCTAGGGGAGTGTAATCTTTATCTAAAGGAACAAGTGACTGCTCTCTACAAGGGTCGTGACTACTCTTGAAATAACTTCTTAGTTTTGTAATCTGCGAATGACAAAGATTTGCAACGTCTCACAACTCCCTTTCTCCTTCTGACCTTGGCAGGTAAAGACGGTCAACACATCCTTTAGAATGGTGTCTTCTACATTTTCTCATGAAAGTGCATGTTTTTCTGTTGATGTTGTTCAGATCTGTGTGGGATCAATTAACAATTCCAAATGTATATGTTAGAACGGAAACTGCCCGGTTATTTATTACCATAATAAGAGTTTTTGCATTTAATTGCGTCTTCAATGTTGAAAGGGGCCTTTTTTCATACTTTTTTTGAAATTACTTTTTAAGGTCTGAGTGGTCAAATTTGCGATTTTGTTGGAAGCCAAGATACTTAAAATTTTGACCTGATTCTAGACATTTTATGAATGATTCAGTTGACACTAAATAATTTTCTCCTGACATTAATTTACCTCTATTATTGTGCATGGTAGCACATTTATCTAACCCAAAGGATATTTTAATGTATGAACTATAGAATTGTATGATTTTCAGAAGACTGTGCAGATTATCTGGAGAGTTAGCAAATACCTTTTTGTCGTCAATATTCATTAAGTGGGTAATTTGGAATATTCTGTGGTTTATTTCTAATTTATAACAAAATTGTGTTTCATTGAGAGTGTCACGTCTATGGATTCAAAGTCAGGCAAAATCATAACGGACTTAGTGAATCACATTGATAAATCCCCTTTCGAATTGGAATGTTACAGGTAGGAACTTTGGTCATCCAGTTTTTCATTATATCCTCCATAAAATTGACTATAGTTGGATTTATCTTATAAATTTTGAGATTCTGAATTAACCATGAGTGAGGCGCTGAATAAAATGCTTTCTGATAGTCAATATATGCTATGGATAAATTTCTTGATCTTTTTTGACTTTGTGTTAAGATAAATGAGTAAATTACAAGTTGTTCTTTACAACCCATAGATCTCTTGACGCAATTTTCCAGTACCGAATTGTTATACAAAAAATTGAAAATCATGTCTGCTATTATGGATGTCAGAAATTTGTAAATATTTAGTAAACATGTGATTGGGCGATAGTTTTGAGTGTTATCTTGACTTCCAGTTTTGAAGAGGAGGTAAATAATACCTTGTGTAAGGAATTGTGGAGCATCCTCGGGTTTCTGAAGCATCTGGTTAAATGCCGAGGCTAGCTGTTCATGGCCACATGAAATTCTTCCACCAATAATTTTGTACTCCATCGAATCCTGGAGCATTCCAGTTCTGGGTTTTTCTTCAATGCTGCATTGAAAATATCTTTTGTAATTAAAAAATCAGTCATCGATGGCAATTTATTGTTTCCTTCTTTCTCTTTAGCAATCCACTCTTCAGCTTCATGGTGGACTTCTTGTGACCATAGTTTCCCCCAATAGTACTCCAGATCTTCATTCCTCACCTGAGAATTTACTTGTGGGACAGCATGATTCCTATTGAACTGCAGAATGTTTTCTGATTTCTTAGAAATGCTCGATTTTGTGTTTTACGCAGATAGCTTTTTTGGTATCTGGCGAGACGAGATTACCTTTAGTTTTTGTTTGAGTGTATCTAAATAATGCGTGAGCTTAGAATTCTGTTTCTTGCCTGAAATTTCACATTTGAAGTTAAGTTTTCTAAATGTTGGTATGAGATTCTGGATCAGCGTGTTCCCTCTTTCACCATTCATGTTCGATGTCAATTGTCCGATTTCTCGGCGCACGGTCTTTATGATTACTTGCAATATGATATACCAAGCTGGCTTTTTGCTGGGACGAGGTCTTCTTCATTCAGAGGTTCCACAACAATTTTCTGGGAAATGGTAATCTTCATAATTTGTAGGAGTGTGACACCTGCACAATATACTGCAAGATGAAGTGAAAGCATATCATTTCTTTCTGAAAAGAATTGTGGTATTATCTGATTTAAATGTGTTATAACTAGACTTGATACTTGTTTTGGATTTGACCTTACAAGGGGAGGTTTTCTCATATAAATGGATATTACGAGTAAAGGATAGTACTTTGAGATACAGTTCATCTTCGACCAGTTTATGTCCGTTTTCATTTTCATGTTGTTCAAAATTGGATTCGTTCTTTTCATTTTCTGGATGTAATAGTGGGAAATGTTCAATGATAAATAAACTATAGCCTACTTCCTTCTTAATTTGCTCTCTTTCTAAGGGAGATACGAAATTCTTTTTCCAAATGAGTCCTTCTACCAGCTAAATTTTGTTTTGTGAATCTGTGGTTCGGGTGACGTTCTGTGAAAGCTTGAAAAAGTTTCGTCCTCCATAAAGGTTTTTCTAAGTCTTGACATTCATTTATTTCATAATAGATATGTGTTATTTCTATATTTGCTTCTTTTGTCTATTTCAAACGTCCTGCTGTTTTCCATTTTGATTTTCCGATCCTTTGAGTGGTCTGTTCTTGAGGAGTAAGTAAACTCTCCGGAGAAAGACAGATCTTGTGAGTTCGTATGGTCACTTACAGAATTCCACTAGATTCTTCACAGGGAGAAATGTTCTTCAGATATGCGGCTCTACCAACCAACTGTCTGCGGTCTTTGTTAACCCGGGTAGATTGTATATCCGGGTTTTGCTTCTGTTTTGCTTTGTTCATTTTCCATGGTTTGGCCCACGAGAACAAAGGGTAATAGAGGCGAGTGAAGCTGCAGCCTGTGTTACTACAGTAAGGCTTTATACAGCTGGAGGGCATCGTTCAGAACTGATTTACCCACAGCAATCCATTCCCTGAGCACGATAGCTTCCACTTGGAATTGGGGATATTTTCTCGAGGTTCGCTCCTCTGTATCCGCCGTGTTCTCCGTCAACAGGATCACCTCGTGTAAGATGTGGCTCCTCACCACGCACGGACGGTCTTGGATGCAGCGTCATTAGAGTAAAGATCTTGCATGACTCCTAAGCTGATCCCTGGGGTTGGTGAGGACTAGTGTCAGGTGAATCCCGTGCAAAGGTATTACCTCTCCCAACCTCCTTGACCCCTTCTTTTATTATTATTATTATTATTATTTTATTTCGTTCAGGATCTCAGATTTTTCTGCTGGTCGTAGTGAGGTACGGGCTACAACAAGCACACTCACTCTGGATGATCCAAAACGTTTCTGACTAAAAAAATTATTATAATTATTGTCCTCTACTTTCACGACTGGAGGTTGTGGTAGTCGGATAAATCTAAGAAAACCTTCAGGTCACAACCCGCTTCTTAAGGAGATGATTCAACGTGTGCGTGCGCTTAAAAACACTTGCGCAGAATATTGATAGTTCCACACATTGCTACATCCTAGACGTCCCATTCATTTCTATTTCCTGGGAACTTCTGTAAATTATTACCAAGTGAATGGTGAGTACCCAATGCGCCAACAATGGTTGCTACCACCTCTACCTTCACACCCCACATTCGACTGATTTCAATAGATAGTTCTTTATATTTCAGTTTGTTTTTTCCGTCTTTTGCAGTAACATTCTCAACACAAGGAATAACTACATCGATAGGAATGGCGGTCTACTTTGATATGTCTCTGATAACAATATCTGGTCTATTGGCTGCAATTGTTCTATCTGTGGGGATTGGTTGATCATTCAAGACCGTGGTTTTCAATGTTAGTAACAGGGTTTGGAGTGTGGTTGTATCATTTACTGCATAATCCTGACCAATGTTATTATTATCATCTTTTTCTTTTTCACATTCTAACAGAATAACTGATTATAATGTACAGATTTATTATTACTATTATTATTATATTATTAGAAGAAGAAGAAGTAATTTTAGATACACAATTGAAAAAATCTTCGTTTAGTTGAACGCTTCAAAACTTTGATTAAAATCTCATTACTCACTGCAAGCTCATTAAAACAAAGAAAATTAATTCTGGAGCTAAATGCAATTGATCGATTAATTTATCAATTTTAACGACATTTAGTGCTTCTCTTGATAACATGAAGATGCCATTTGTATACATATGCTTCAAGAATTTATAGCTTTTTTTCTGTTATATATGTATGACATTACTGATATGTTACTAAAAATTGTATTATTTGTGTATCACGTGATAATGGCACAAACCAGAGACGAAACGCTGTGGTTGAAATATATTTATCAGTCTGAAAAAGGTTGAAATCTCTTAGATTGCGGTGAACCTCACCGCCATGTAACAGATTAATTATCTTTGGGTCACGCAAGACGAATGAAGATGGAAGACGGACCCAGGAGGCGAACGGGATGGCGCAGTCGGTAAGCGCATGAGTGCGCTGAGCTCAAGGTCCCGGGTTTGAACCCCGGTCCCGTCTCCCATTTTCATTCAACGTAACATAATTAATCTGAAAAAGGTTGTAGAAGTTAACGATTTAATAATATAATAATTATAATAATATAATAATTATGACAGTCGTAAACAACATAGCAATTGGTTAATACATTCAAGTTTATCCTTCAACATTTTCAATTGCAATGTAAAAATGATTCTTTACAAGGTCAGTTACAAATTAAGTATAACGAAATATATATCAGCAATTTATTAGTAATTCGTGTTCCGAGACAGGCTTATTATTCTTAAACTAATCAAGGAGGTTTTAGTTAAAATCAATACTAAATACTAACTAGAACAGACGTTAAAAACGAACGAGAAAATATAAGTTGCAGAGTACGACAGCGACTTAGGTCTGTACGACTCTGATATAGCATGATGGCTGAAACGTTGGTAGTTGTATCCACTAAGACGCGATTTGTCCCGGACAGACAAATCCATACGAAAAAATGTTTACTGTATGGATCAAGATTTCAATATCCTATTTCTAGTACTATTTTATTTTTGTTATTTTCTATCGAAAGACGTATAACTGTATCTCATGAAATAAAATAAAATGTTTCCAAGGATATAAATAGAACACAGCACGATTACTACCAATGGATCATTCTCAGCTGTCAATGTAACAATGAACCCTAAACCATTTCTCTTAATTTATTTTCAGTTTTATAGTTGTACGTAAAATGTCCGATTTATTTCTTTTTAATTGGGACACAAGTAAACCGATTCTGTCAATCGCTTTCGTTAATTTATATCCTCTTTTAAAATGTTCCAAACTTTTCCAGATTGGCCCAGGAAATTCGCGTTAAAATGTTTTTTTTGAGGATTGAATTGGCGATTAAAATTATAATTGTTCACAATTTCTTACGATAATATTAGTTTTCATGCAGTTCGAAAAAGTGATACCAACATTATTTTTAGCGAATTTGATTTATCATTATAACAGTACACTGAAAGGGATATTTTGATGATTTTAATGTAGGTTTTAGAGAATTAATGAAGAAGACAATGAATATCACACTGAAAGGGAGAGCAAATGAGGGTCACGTTATGATTACTATAAAATGGTAACAAAAATCCCTGATGCGGAACCTAAGCTTCTTGTGAGGTCAACCAGTTCTGAAGGTGGAAGAGCAGCGAGATAAAAAACGAAACCAATTTATTCATGTGAAGCAGCCACCGGTTAAGTATAGAAGTGAGATAGCCTGAAACACTGAGAAGAGTATATGAAGTCGGTGAGTTAGTAGTAGATAGAGTAAAATAGCTTGTTGCTATTGAGATAGAGATTTAAAAGAATATGCATCGCAGGAATAGAAAAAGAATACAAAAGTTAGAAAATGAGACGTTTGAGAGAAGAATAAATGATGGCACTGCACTTTAATTTCATTACGGTATTGTATGAAAGCGCACAAAAATTGACAACTTTAACATAAAAATTAAAAAAATTAACATAACATAAAAATGGGACCCAATGGTTGATGCCGCGCAATACAAAGTCTGTCTCTCAAATGCCATCCTCACCTTCACGTGGTGGGCCCTGTTATCACGAACGAGGCAATGACGACCGAGTATTGGCGGGATAACCATACCAAATTTACGCCGGGAGGTAATGCTTAGACGAGCGTGCATAACAGCAACGCACGCGGGCCTGTGCCCAGGTCTTGAGGAGGAAGCCCCTCCACGGCAGTAGGGGAGACTAGGCCAATCTCCTGCTCTCTCTGAAAATTTACACTGATTAAAGAAACTAATGTGAGAAATAACCGGTCAGATAGTTTTCATGGCGAGGACAACTTTTGCCATGGAAACGGTAACGAAGATTGGATATTGGAACACAAGAACTATGTATGAGGCTGGTAAACTCAATCGGGTACTGAAAGACATGGAACGTTATAAACTTGACATACTGAGACTTAGAGAAATTAAATGGGAAGGTTTCGGATCTCTGACTACGAAGGGCGGAGCTTTTACTCTTCTTTATTCTGGAGTATCAGAAGGTGAGAATAGAAGAAATGGCGTTGGGATATTGTTAACTAAAGTCTTCTATAGAAGTCTCATGGAGTGGCATCCTGTTTCTGACAGAATCAAATCAGCCAATTTCAGATCAAAATTAAGGAACGTTCTTATAATACAGTGTTATGCCCCCACTGAAACAAGTGATCTAGAAAGCAAAACTGATTTCTATATTAAATTGAAAAACAAAACGGAGGTCTTCAGAAGTGTAATTAAGACATCTTATTATATGGAGCAGAGACATGGAGATGGAATACCTTCACACAATCTAGGTTGTAAACATTTGTTAATAGATTCTTGCGGAAAATCCATAAGATATACTGGCCTGAAAAAATAAGAAATGATGAACTGTGGAAATTGGCTGAGGAAGAACCCATCGGGAACACAAATTAAATAACGAAAATGGAGATGGATAGGTCATACTCTTCATTTAGCCTGCCGATGCAATTGAGAGACAAGCGCTGGACTGGAACGCACATAGTCATCGAGAAAGAGGGCGACCGAGGGGTACTTGGAGAAGATCCGTCCAGGGGGAGATGGAGAGATGTGGTATGACACGGAAAGAAGTTTAGGCTAAGGCCGGTAACCGTACCAGATGGAAAGTTCTCACAGCCGTCCTATGCTCCACTGCGGAGTAACAGGATTTAAGAAGACGAAGAACATAAAAATCGTAAAAGACTATTGATGATGACGTAAAAATACATATACATTTTCGTTCGCGTAAAACTGACAAAAATTTAAAGTATCGTACCGGTTTGTAAAACAACACTGTTTAAGATAAAATGGTATGGATTTGCATAGCAAATTATCTTAAAAAATACAAAATCATTCGTCTTCCGTAAAAATTAAAATGTATAAACAATTTATTTGTTCAACTACATGCTATAATTTATTTATACACATATTACATTTACATATTCTGTCTGTAAGGATTCGTGATTTTCTCATTTCTCTTAAAAAATAATTATTTAAGATTTCTAATTCTATAACAAGAAAGAGCAATTACGTACGATTCGTTTATGAACTAAATCAACATTTTAAATACTAAACGTAAATTGCACATTTTAATTAAACTAAATTACTTTCTTTTTGTTCGAGATAAATCAACATCATTTCAAAGAAAACAATACAAATAATTTAATGAGTTAACATAAAGAAATATTATTTGCATGTATATAACGCATCGTGTTTCATGATATCCCATTTCACCATTTTATTCAATACCAATCAACATATTCAAATTATGATGAAATGTAGCCGAGGATGTATTTTGATTGTAGATGTACTAATATCGGCTTTTCACTAAAAAACACCTAAAACTGAAACCAAACAAACGCAATCATCATTCAAATTTGCAAAAATACTTGCGTAATTTGAGAATCAAATAATGCCCTCTTTTTAAACTGTTTTCGGGAACAATGTACATGTCATTTTATAAAATCTAAAAAAGTGTTAAAATGTGGGTAAAATTAGAAATGTGCGTGTTTTGTTTCAACAAAAAGGTTTTTCTGTATGCAAAGGTTCAACTATGGCAGCAGACGTAGAGACATGTTGGAGTGCACAGCCCTCCACAGAACTCGCACAATGTTCCAGATTATAAAGCTCCAGCGGTATGAGCATATAAATTTTAATTTACTTTCAGGCTTTTTTTTCTCCGCAGCTAGAAAAGTTTAATTTTATTAATCGTGGTGTATGTCTGGCAATCGCAGTCGGCAACTCGCAGATCCACTAGCACCACTCGTATCCAACCACGGAGAGCGTTCTAAATTGAATAACTCTTCTTTTTAAAGCGTGATTTCATGAGAGACGGCGGGCAGAGCACTGACAAGCGAGGAAAAATTGGTCGCTGAAAAGCAGAATTCAAGAGCGCAGTAGGAACGGAGGCAGAAATGGTTATGAAAGCACTCATGGACTCGCCAAGAAATCCTTATTGCTAGCACAACTTATAAGAATTATACTTTTCATTATTTCCTCAAAAAAAATTTAAAAAAATTATTAAATCTAATATATTTCATTTCCTTAATTAAAGAACAAATTTTAGATAAAAGTTGTTTAATAAATAATTAGTGTTATATTTAAGATACTCGCATGTACTCATTACCAAATCCTGTTCGATAATAATTCAATTTATTGGCCATCAATTAAGTTATTAATATTAATATTTTTATTATTATTGTATTCAGTCTGTTTATTTTAGTTAGATATTGGTGAGGTGATACTAGTTTATACTGAGCAAAATAAATGAAAAACACGGTGTTGCTAGTGAGCCAAATTCTTTCTAGCAAATCTCGTTTCTATTTTAAACTGATGGTGCCAGCTAAGCTGGTGAAATTACATTCGCAAAGTTAAAAGTTTAACTACGTTTTTTATGTATTTATTTCTTTACTATGCTCATGTTGTAGGCGGATTATGTTCTGTAGTATATCGAAAAATAAAGATCAATTCAACAAATGTGGGATCGAGGATGGGATTACAAGAATTAAGAAGATATGTCTAAATAAATCATTTTGTATAATAATTCAAACTACCGACGTTGAATTTCGGTTCAGTGAAGAGTAAATATGTAATTTTTGACAACTACACCATAATACGCAATAATGGGAACAATGATAATTTTGTTTTGCTTTGAAGTATTAAGCTGATAAATGTTTTGCACATGTTTCTTAAGAATGGATGATTTAATCGAATGTGTACATATTTGTATACGATCAACTTTCAATCTATAATTTTGAACATACTTGTGACAGAATAAATTAACATAAAAATGTTAAGAATCAATAATTTGAAAATAAAATGAAATATACACATAATTTTAGTTAATAAGTGAGTGTTTTTTTCTCTTGTATATATCTAATATAATATCACTTTGAATGAATTCAAAGGGAAGTTGCGTTCCATTGCTTCAGCTCCTAGATATGTACAGCGTACGTAACGTGCAATACCACTGAGTATCGCGGGCTGCATTATCTCCTGTAAGCATTGAAATTCTCGAGAGAGATCACAAAACAGACAGTATTGTTCTACAGCTCCAATCAATCTCTCAGACAAGCACTTCTTCACGTGTTTCCTTTTATGTCCATCATGGCATTTGTCTCCCTCGGCACAGGTGAATTGCACCTCTCATTCACCATCCTCTGCCATGTATCTCTCCCTCAATTTGGAGTATTGATTGTTCGAACATGCCTCGCTACAAACCATACCTCCCTTTCCTAATCAGTGTAGCAGTTGTATTTTCATTCTTCCACATATCCCTCCACCACATTTTCCGTTTTAAATTACGCCCAACAAAACTCTAACGCTGAAACCTAAAATTCCATCCAAAATTAAAAATTGTCAACTCAAATATGCGCCGTATCTCCATTTAGAAAGGCGGGTTCCCTTTCCCAACCCGGAGTTCTAATAAAAATTGTCCGCGAAAATCCCGGACCATCCGTAAACCTGTAGCAAAAATTCATCCGGATGACTCGGAAGCGATCCAATTATTACGCAATCAGCACTCGCCCTGCGGCAGAGCTCGCAATCCCGCGCGCGTTTCAATTTTTCACCCACCGTCGACGCGATGGTCGGAGTGTGATGTTGGACATGTGAAGAGAGAAAGAGAATGTAAGTGAAGCACGTTCAGTACCCTGCGGTAAGCCAGATCTTTCATTGGAGAAATTCAAGCTGTCACTCTGTTTTCTCTCCCTTAGAAACTTGATTATGGTTAACACGAGTGCCGCGAGTGAGTTCCCGAGGCGCTGTCAGGATTCGGGCGAAATGGTAATGCTTTCTCGTCGTTCATTTCGTTTCCGCATATGCCCATCCACTCGTGAACCTTCTGTGGAAAGAGAAAGCTTCTCGATAACCTACTCTTGCGGTAAATGCGTCCCAACCCAACAACATATCGTCTGGTCTACGCCTCATACACTAAATGCGGGATTCCTTTCGTATGCTAAATCTCCATTAACATACAACAACTGTAATCAACATAGAGAAATCATGCGGGATGCGCTCTCTAGTGGGTGGGCTTGATGCGACGTCCATCATTCCCTCGTATTCCGCAAGCCTTTTGCGAGTGTCCGGCGCGCGCGGAAGGGCTCTGTACCGCGGCCGATGTGCTGCCGGTAGTTGGAGTGGTTGTTGGTTGTGGGAGGGGGGGGGAGGAGGTTGTCGGCGAGACAGTTGACGGCCGCACTCCACATTCGCAAGAGGAAGTGCATTCCGCCGCCGCAACTCTGCGTTCACTTCGCGGGATGTCAGACTCCACATCGGTGAGTGTGACTGGCGTCGAAGAGATAGGGTCTGGTGGGGAAGTATTATGTCATGGAACGCCGTGTTGATAGAGGAAGATGTGCCTTTGAAGGCAACAGTGGAAGTGTAAATACGTAAAGGGAGGGTTTCATTCAATGCCAATAGGTACGGATACAAGGAATGTGGTGTACCAGTAGAGAAAGAAGATCTAAAGTATATTAAATGAAAAGATGATACAAAGGAAAAAATATATATCATACGACCTCATTGACAATTTTCGATATTTATTGTGTTTTTTTTTCAACGCAATGTACTGGCAACTAGTAATTAATACAGTACAAGATGACAACATTGAGATGTGTTTGTAAACACATGTATTATTAGAAGTTGAGGAATGTTGGAATTGAAATGATTTGCTTCTAATTCGTTGGTAGTAGAAAAAGGAAAGTTATGAGGAAATGTGTAGCTTAGTTACAATATGTAGCGTAGTTAGAATGTTAAATATGATAGATTAAGTATTGAAGTACAAGGTATGTAAACATTATTGTAGAAATTTTGTAAAAACATTATACTTATATTAGATCAAATGACCATCAATCTTGTATTTTTTTAGCCCTGAAGAGTACAATAAATTCGTCGAAATGTTGGCTGTACCAAATGTGAACTAACTGAAGGAATTTTGACATTCTCTCAAGAAACTCCTTTGTATCGATATCGATATCAATACAATTCAATTTTCTAATTTACTAAGATATTTTTCCAAGTTTTCAAAATATTATTTTTTACATATAAACAGCATAAATAGATTTTGCGTTCAATATTGTCAAATTTTATTTGAAGTCACCATTCACATACTATTCGGTGAAGAAATAAGAATGGAAATTTTACTGAGTACTAATGAAGTGATGAATTTATGACACATGGTGAAATGAAAATTCATTAATCCAGCGCAGAATTTCCATACACAAACAAAAATTATATGAATATGTAAATTCAAACAAACTAAATAAACAGAGAAAATTTTTGTTAAAATCCAGTGGTATTACAGAGTATTAAAGTGGAAAAACGGAGAGCTGCGTCACCGATACTATCTATGGTAGGCATAGATAACTAATGATCCCATTGTTACTCAAAGTAGCAAAGACAATATTTTAGAATCTGGTTCTTTTTATGAATACAATAAAAATAAACATTTAAAATTAAAACACTCTCTGAGAAGTAAAATCAAACACGACGTCTTATTTTATTTTAAACAAGCGGAAATATTAGATTGTTTCAGTTTGACATTATGAGCAACCTAATTTCAGAGATTCATTCAAATGAGCTGGAAAATATTGTTATGGAAGATTCTACTAGGATTTTTTAGTTTTCCATCTCTTATGGTATCTATTTATTTATTCATACACAATTATAGTTTTACTGATTGTGAAAATGAGGTTTAATACATGAATTGTTACTGTTGTTATTATTCATAAGAATAATAATATACATGGTTCATGGCCGTCGAGATTAGATGTGGCGTTGCGTGCATTAGTTTTGACCAGTAAGCAGTTGTTCATGAAGCTCGAGAAAACGTACTATACATTCTGGTTTAGTGTTTATTAATATGGTGGAAACCAGACACGGTTAATCTAGGAGAATATAGATAAACAAACAAATAATTCATACACACAATTAATGAGAAACATCAACTTTGTTTCAACTTGCTGTCTTTCGTAAATTTCTTTATTTCAGGAAATTTTATTTGTGTAAGTAAAATATAATCTTTAATTACATTCGACGATAAAGACATGATTATCACAAAACTCCAATGACTGCTTACAGTAAAAATACTTTTGATAAAGTTGAAAGGATTTATAATTAAAACAAAATATACACTTGTTTTTCAATTCATTGTAAAAAAAATTAAAACCAGTACCTCTGTTTTTCCTGATATATCATGAATTCAACAAAGACAAATTCAAAAAATAAATTGTTTACAGCGGAACTCGAACATATATCGAGGGGTTACTTCAAGCTCCGCATGAAAAGAAACTTATTTAGTGCACGTACAGTTGAAAAATATAAAAAATTTAGATAACAATTTTACAAATATATGGCTGCATGTTAACTTGCTTTCATTATGTATAATGACAGGAACAGAATCCGTATAAATAGAAGATGTAATAGGATATATCCGTATTCCTTACGTGATAGTATAATACATTGTCATATTTTTTTCTTGATCGGTAGAACTTAATATTTCAATATAAATTCATGGTTATGAATGTTAGAAGATAAATTTTATGCCTGTAAAACATTTTTGTGATAGTCTGCCAGACAGCCACTACAATACTTCACATAAGAGATAATATTATTTAAGCACCTAAGTATTATCGATATTGATTATTTTTCAAATGGATCGCCCGTGTATTATTTGAAATAAATTATTATATTGGTTGTTAATTATTTCGTAACATGGTTTTACAGGGGCCCAATCATCTTTGTTTACGCCAGTTGAACATTATATTGTAAACTTGAAATCCATACAATCATACAATATTTTACCAGCAAGTAATGTACGTTTGAATAATTAATACTTCCAATAAAATATAAAAGGTTGAAACTAATGACTCATGGAACACTCAAAAATATTACGTGTTAGCTCCGCATGAATGTGATTTTCCAATAGCAAAGGTAAAATCCCTCCAAACGATGTACTCCATTTTCAGATACATTTACACAAGTGGAGGTAACATTAACTAATATAAGATAATAGCATGTTGGAAGATGACTGATATGAATAGAATCTTCTCAAATTATATTTCTTTTTTGCTTTACGTTATGCACTGATTCAAAGGGATTCATTTAGTAAAATGCAATGAACAGTACTTAAGTATCAATAAATGTTGCTCATTTGACAAATTAGAGCACTATTAGTGAAGTTTTCAATATCGCTAAAGATGAAATATTCCCCTGAACTTCTAGATGCTTAAGGAAGTATAAGCGTGACGCGCTAGTAAAGCACTTAACCATTTATGAAACTTTCAATATAGTCCAATCATATGGTAGTTTGGTGCAAAAAAAATAGAAGTTTTTTTCTCAATCGTTCCTCATTTTTTTGGAAGTGCTGGATCCGAATTTCAACTTTGCCACCTCATAAACACTGTGCGTTTTAAGAAAAAATCGAGAAAATGCTGTTTTAAGTATTTTTTGTTTATAACTCGAAAAATACGCACTTCTAGAGAAAAGTATACGTATGCAAAAATAATGTCCATATCTACAAACAACACCTTTTCGGGGAATACATAAATCAGACCAAGATTTGCCTTTTTCATACAGAAACACTTAATGTTGTACTAATGTCGAAAAGCGTAGCATGAAAAAGCTATGAAGTAAGTAAATATTTAAAGTTTATTTCTATATATTTTTAAACGAAAGGAACAGGAAGTACATAATAAATTAAATACGATCATAAACCCACTACATACACCAAAATTAATGTAAGATAAAGATTACTCCTTAACTGGTGGATAAGACAGACATTTGCTACACTGCTTCTGTTAATTCTGTTGCATTAATTTCAATTCCTTTTTCTTTTACTATAGTTGTCAATTAAATACATAATATTATAACAATTATAGGTAATCATAATAACCTAAAAACTAAAAATAAACTAAATAAACTAAAAAATCCAGAATTTTAAAGTGCCGTTTCAGGTTATTGCTAAATCAGTTCATTAAAGAAAAAATTCATTTGATTTTATAAATACAAGCAATTGTGCCAAACAATAGCACGAATACATGATATAAAATTCTATGGAAATATAATACCATATCAAATACGTTTTTCCACTACATATATAATGTATAGAAGAAAATGTATTCTTCCCTTTTACGAGAAAAGAATTTAGGTACAAATATTAGGTATTACTAAAATGCAAACCACACAAAGATTGATTTAAAATATATGTAAGTTTTAATTAAAATTCTGTTATATCTTCTACAATAAACTTTTCAATCTATATGAAGTATATAATACGAGAAAAAATATTGAATATAAGAGCCATTTGAGATTTTAAACTTTTTTCGGTAATACATATATTTTAGCTACTCGTTTCGACATTAAGATTTATTTATTTTATTTATAATTATCTTACAAAAAATATAATCCATCTAAATATAAGACATATTTCAAATATCTTCTCTGTATTACTTAAATCGAAAGACCTTTAATGTAATATCAAAACAAATATCTGAATTACCAATAAAAACAATTATTTTTAAATTCCTGATACTCGTTTAGTTTTTTATTATTAATAAAAGAACAACATGCGTATTGCTATAAAGTATAGGAAATAAAATAAAGTTTGTTTAGTTCCTAAGGTTGCCTGAAGCTGTTTGCTGGGCGCATGGGGTCCATATCAGTTGGGGATCCTGAAATACTTTAACTAACACCTTGTGTAGAGGAACTACCAGCGTACAGAACCTGTAATATGTAACTGTAATGTGAACACAAGGTCTCCTTGGAATAAAAGTGATCGGAGTGTGATGCTAGCCATATTGACCTCTCGTTGTTCAAACAGTCTGAATTGTGTAATACAATACTCCGTTTACTCGAATGGTATATCGAAGGTACTGTTGGGGGAAAATTTGAACATTATTACTGATCAAATAAGTACAGTTATAATATAAAAGTTAGTTAGAATGTACAAGTGCTGTTATCCAGCACAGAATCTTTGATATAGTAATGGAAGCTTTTCAAAATTTTCAACAAAATAAATATAGTATTAGAATCAATTATTAAATACTTTGTTTAAACGGTATCTTAAATAAAATAATTTTTTAATTATTTTGCTAAAATCCAAAAATTGCTAACGACAATGAAAATTTCAATTTTCTTGAAAATAACCATTCGCGGTAACACAATTTTTTAATATCCATTTCTCCGAATATTTTTATATTATGAGAATTATATAAAATATATATTATGATATACATACCACTGACTGCGGGTAATCGTACCCTTGAAGCCTTAGTTTTGATCAGGTTAGCCAACGTTGCACAGTAGACTCTCAGTCCTTGATTAATATCATGGTGAAGGGGAGGAGGGTGGTGCTAGGTGAAGCCTTGCAGGGTGAGTTCATGGATGAAAGACGAAGAGGGAAAGGGACGGATCGCGTTCGTTGAAGCCCTGTCTGCTATTTTAACGCCCAGAACGCAAATAAACACCGAGGTATACTTTTAGGGGTTTCCCTTCGACTGCAGTGAATGTGATTCCTATGAGTGAGGGAGAAATTTAGATTAATACGATTCGAAGCTTCTGTAATCAGATACGGTAAGTTATTTTCGATGTAATGATTTGATGAAGACAATAGTTTTAGTGTTGTCTTAATTTTGTCAAAAACATTTTCGGGATGATCTAGAATCTTGGTACTTGCATATAAAATATTTTTCACTAACTTCGAACTAATTGGTAATTAACGTAAAAAGAATAAGTAGTTTATTGTTTACTTTGGAGTTTCAATTTCATTTTTACAATGTTCATTGAATATTAATTTTAAACTTCGTATTTTCTTTATAAGATAATGTGAAACTACATTTATAGTGCGGTAGTTAAACAGTCAACCATGATCATAGGGATATCATTAGGTTCCAGGAAGCAGAAACACAATTTTAAGCAAACCACATTCCATTCGAACTTTGGAGATAAGAAAATCCAAAGTGAATCTAATTGTAGGTTGAAACAAAGCAAATTAAAAGTTTAAATAAAAATTATAATTACATTTTCGATTTTCTAGATATCTGGAATTCCTTTGACATAAGGAATATTTATTTTTTAATTTTATCTGCCCTATTATTTCGAAGAACTTTAGGATTTCTGTGTCATATAATGTATTCAGGAATTACGCGTCTTAATTTGTATTTGTAACTTTCTGTACTAAATATATTTGAAGTAAAGAATGAACGACAATATTCTTAACTGTACTTAAGAAGGATTAATTGACCTTTTATCCTAATTACTTCGCCAAATCACTTCAAAATTACCCATAAAAATGTCGCTGCGAAGTTTCCAGCATTAACGCAATGCGGAAACTTTCCCAGTTGGCGAAGTGGTGACAACGCCTTGTTTCTTCACAAGAAATCAACTCTCTTGCTTGTGCGTAGTTCAACCCTTTGCTTCCTTTTCTGAAACCCAATTTCCACTTTCTCTCGCTCTTCATGAGAAATGGAAACTTCACAAATGTGATCGAATAAACACACTGTAACACGAATGGTTTAAAAACGATTCGCCTACTCGACCAAGTTTCAATGTCCTGGCAAACTTCAAATTGATATTATTCATTAGTACGAGACCAATACTTGTAGTACACACATGTATTACAATGTAATGTTTTATAATTTCTTTGACGTTTCAAAGCACTGAAAGCTTCGTTTACCTACAAAATATATTTATACGATGGTAAGTCAATATATAAGTCGCAAACGTCAGTTCCCTTATACCGTTTCAAATTACGAGCGCATTATAGTCAGCAGATGGCAGCATATGTATGCTTATCGAACAGACTGCATGGCATCTCGTAGGCACGCAGTCAGTCAGACGCAGTCAGTGCACGATGGTGGTTGTGTAGAATGAGAGTACACGATAAGAACAGCGTGAAGTTCGATTGGATCCAGAAGATTAACAAGGGAAGGCAAAGCATCAGAGATGGGGAGCGTCCTGGTTGTCCTACGGAAGTCACAGTCACAGTCACAGTCACAGTGCAGCATGTGGAACAAATCATTCGTAATGAAAGCAATCGTAAACAAATCATTCGTAAAAATTATTTGAGTGGCGATCATTTTGAAACTGAGAATGCACTAACCGAAGACGCTACTTGTTGGCTGCAACAGCAAAAGACTTCTTTGCTACCGCCTTTTAAGGTGGGACCAGCACTCCAAGGAAATCAAATCACTGAGATGTATAACTATCTTCTTTATTTTTATTGTAATTGCTATAAATTACAACAGTATGAATAATAGCGAAGAAAAAACATGATTTAATTTGTATCTATCAGTTAATAATATAGTACTGATATTGTTCAGGAACTCGCTTGACTCATTTTAAATGCACAAAAGAATGTCGGACGAGAACAACGGTTTCGTAATTTATTCATCTCACCTCAGAAAAAGTGAAATATCGTTCTCAGATGTCTGGTGACCTATACATAAAAGTGATGTAAAAACTGGAAATTTACTACGAATCAAAACAAATTTTATTACTTTAGTGATTTAAAAATTGTTCTCTAATTGAATCTGAATGCTTTCTCTATAAGACGCAATGTGTTAAACCAATCAAAATTGTCATTATTTCATTTAAATAACTGGTGCGATATTTTTTCAATTTGAAATCACAATAAGCACATGTTACTCTGATTCTTTATGTCGATTTCACATATTTTGGTGATTAAATTCTACCTTTGCTATTGTTACCTTAAGAACTTGTAAAGAGATGGAATGAGTGTCTGAATACACAAAATGGTTATGTCGAAAAGTAAAATATATATCTGGAAGTTACTTTGATTACACAGGCACACAAAAAAAATCGAAACCCAGAAGGTAGACCCTACTACCGCTATTTATTTATGGGCGCTGAAACCGATTATGACTACAAAAAAGATTGTAATTTTTCAATTTTTCCTTAGTACTCCCCTACAACCCCAAGGGGGGTTGAGATTTTGTTTTGAATGAAAATTTAAAACATATTTTTGTGCGCTGAAGCTGAAAAAACGATAGAAAATTATCCCGATTACCTGATAGCACCCTTTACGATCTTCAGAGGACGGGAATTGAACTTACTGATCGTTATGAAAATTGAAAATGTATGCATATAACGAAATCACTTTTTTTATCTTTATATTCGGTTCAGCTCACCAAAATACCTGAGAATATACATATATTTTAAATTTTCATTCAAAACAAAATCTCAACCCCTCTAGGGGCTGTAGGGGGTGCTAAGGGAAAATTGGATAATTAAGAATATTTTTATGGTCATAATCGTTTTCAGCGCTTCCAAAATACACAGGGGTAGTAGTCTACCTTCTGGGTTTCGATTTTTTTTGGCCTGTGGTATTATTACCTGTGGTATTACCTCTATCCAGTTTTGAGACTTACCTTTATTGACTTACCTACGTATATTTTGTACACATTGTTCGAGTGCATTTAAGGATTTTGTTTGTATTTTCTTCGAAAAAGTAGAGACTCCTTAAATTTTGAATACGTTGGACATGATATGAATACTTAAAAAATCTGTTGTGTGGGTGATTTGAAGAAAATATTGCTTTATGAAAGTGTGACAAACGAACTTAGAAAGGAGCGAGCGGTTACAGCGGAGGTTGCTAGTAAACTATCGAAGAAATTCGGTCGGGCAAAGGGATCACGGAATACTAAAGTTGTAAAGAGTAAAAGCCGCGCGCCACGGACAAGTCAACGTAAGAAGACGCTCCGTCAAAGAAGTCAATGAGAAGCAATTGCCTCGTGGCACATTATTTCACTTTATATATTCCACGACACAGTCGCTCAGCAGCCACAATTCTGATCAGGGGATTGCAACACGACTCAAGTCGGGTCAAATACGACGTAGTGTTCCACGCAGTGGCCAGTGGACATAATGTTCAATTTTAATGGGTGACTAATGTGGTTTTATTAAAATTTAATTCAACTAACAACTGCAAGGAGAATCTGCATCTGGGTACGATCTATGAGGACATTATTTATGAAGAAATCCAATATTCACTTCATCCTTCGGGTAAAGGTTCCAAGACAACCCTTTTTGGAAACCTATTTCAACTAAATTGGTCGCATCAAGACTTCGTTAGTGAAGAGTTTTTGATTAGCATTTGAAGAAACATTTATCACAAGGACATTTCTAAGGCAAAGGTCATCTCAAAAGTTTTGGCTAAAGTTTGTATATTCCGCAATATATAATTCTGTGTATGTAATGTTAAGTTTAGTTAAGAGTGGAGACACTTAATTTATTTAAATTTTGATATTAGTGTTATATGCACTAGAGTTCACATTCTGTATAATACCACCTCATTCTTTGAAATTGACCACTTTTCCAGTAGTTCTGCTTATGTAGTATTATAAGGCTACTAGTTGTGTCCTGAATATGGAAGGTCGACTTCAACGGAGATAATATTCGTATTTTACTATTTTTTAAATTATATTTTCTTATACATTTATAAATGATTCTAGTTAATTATAATAATGTTAATTTTATCCTTAACAACACCGACACACAAAACCAAACAGAAAATTGTTTGTTTCAATGACAAGACCTATGAATCCTGGAGTATTTTGACGTAATAAATCTGAATCTGGGGTCAGAATTTTTCCACGATCCTGTATTTTCTTAAATCGCGAAAAACTGCCCTTAAATAGAGAAATTTGGTTTAAAAAGACGGGGTTAATAGAGTAATTCTGAATCAGGAATCGTATTTGGTGCGACAAAATACATTAGGATACATAGGTCTAGTATTTGGAAGCGACCATTTTCGATTTGTTTTGTGAGCCTGAATAATAATTCAGTTCAATTGCATTAATACATTTCAGAAAGCAAAGCCGCAATCAAGAGGATCACTGTTTCTAATTACTACGAAAATTGTTCTCCAACATGCGGACACTAATATACAAGTACAACAAAATGTGGAAGATATTTGACTTGACTGTCCAATTAGAAGAATTAACTTTGTAGTAGTCGCATGTATCTCTCAGGTATACATGATAATTTCTTTTCTGGCATATGCGGGTGATGGAATTTTCTTAGAAAGTTGCTCCAGATTAGTTTGAATCGAACTGTGTGTCTTGAAAAAGAATCAGTCTAGGAACAAGAAAAGAAAACGTTGCTATCCTTGCTACAAGAACGCGGGAAAGCAGCGATTCACACAATACCGCTGCTATTAATGTGATTGTCTTTTATGTTTGTAGCAGTCACAAATTTTATGTGTAAAATGTTATACATTAAACTGTCCTTCGCAACATTAACTTCATTAAAGAGTGCGTCAATGAAATATAAATAAATGTTATCTGCTTTAAAAACTATTTTTATTTCCTTAAACATACATTATAGAGTTTTATGAGAGTTTTACGACGCATAAATAAATGAGATGTACCTGACAGATACACACGAGTACTTGAGAAACATTATCTAGTGCAACTGCTGCAGGATTAGAGAAGAAATTCCGATAAAAAACGTATATACGTGAGCTTGTAATTATTCAGTAAAAGTAATATGTATTTATTCACAATTTTAATTGAATTGTAAAACCAATTTTTGTTTCTAAACATAGAGAATAATTAAATTCAATGGATATGAATATTATCTTATTTATTTAAAAAACCTCAAAAACATGACTTGGAGGAGTGTAAAGAAGCATATTAATGGAATGCTCCGGTTATAGAAACAATACGATAGTATCACTGGTATATTCTTCATTTGCTCCTCAACTAAGTCAGTCTGTATTGGCTTTATATTTGTCAACCTAGCTTGAACTGTCTAAAATAACATGAAATATTCTTTGAACAATATGATCTTTAACAAGTTATGCTGACAAGGTCAGTTTACGCACATTTAAGAAACAAGCCAAATTTCAAAGCTATTATCAGAATAATTTTGTAACTCAAAGTATATGAACTATTTTTTAACTGCATAACAGAGTTAAAATTGATTAATTTTTATGGACAAACAATTAATTTAATGTCATCCGGTCCAATGGAAAAAAATATTGTTGTTAGGCTTTCGTTTGCTGTGTGCATACATTTGTACTGCACTAATCGTGTTTACCTTCCCCAACAAAACACCTCTTGTGGATCGTTTTATTTTCAAATTCTAGTTGACGGTATGTACGTCAAAATACGAAGTAAGAAATTTACGTAAATTGAAAGAATTATGTATTTGTGTAAGTCAATTTTTTTTGAGTTCGAAATGAGTAGTTAGCCAAATATTATGATGGTGAATGTAGTTACGATACAAAAAGCTTGATTGCATGAATCGTAGCTGAGGGAACTATCACATACATATATTTTAACAATAAGTTATTTAAATTTTCAAAAAATGATAATGAACACTAAACGTGGAGAATTGATGCGTCACGAAAAAGAGTATTACTGAGAAGAGAGGTGATAAAGAAATAATGCACTGATTAAGTCAAAGGTAGTAAAAATCTAATATTCCCAATACTTTGCAACGTCTGAGTCTTCAGAAATTTTCCCAAAATACATCGCAAAAAATAATTAGATACCTACGTGGAGACAAAATATTGTTGTCAAGTCATGAAAAATTATTAGGAAGCGTCTATAAATTACAAAACGCAGGCATGAATTACGATGATACGATCATTTATGATTACATTACACTGCGTCACAGCGGGGTAGGGGGTTTTACCTCATTTTCCGAAAGACAGCAAAATGTTTCCTTAAGGTGGGGAGAGTTACATTTTTTTGAGGGGAAGGGGTGTATGATGTTGCATTATAAGTGAATCATGAAGGGAAAGGGGATGTTAAAATACTAATTTCTGCGTAAGATTATTCATGAATGGTACCTTAACGTGGAAATCTTCACTATGGATACCCCTGAAATACTTTGTACGGCCAGTTCTCGCCTCTCACCTTATCCTCCTGAGTCCGAGCTTATGTGTCCACTTGAGGGACTCCATGCGGACCGCAGCGCGACGCTACGCGAAGGTCCCCACTATCGATTTCGAGGCGCTTACGTTCACCCTCCCGACCCCCTCATCTTCCTTGCAAGTTCCCGCTCGCAACCGCGATCCCGTCACCGCGAACGCCTCCTCCCGTCGGATTGCTGTGATAACCACGTTGGTGTCCCGCTCTCTTCCCACCCCAATCCCACCCCACTTCAGGTGTCAAACGCCTGGCGGTGCGAAGTCTCTCCTACTCTCTCTCCATCGCTCTCCTTGAACCCACCGGCGTCAGATCCGAGTCTCGCACGCAACGCTTTTCAATTTTCGTGCAACACCATTCGATTTCGATTCGGTAGACATCGATTCGAAAAATCCGATATCGCGAAGACTATTATTTTCAAAGGTGGTTTCTGAGCCAAAACATCTCGTTTTGAGCTAAGGGAATGCAGATAAAAAATGAAGAGCTCTCAAGTTAGGATCTTCGGTTGAGAAAATACTTTCAAATAATGTCGCCAAAATTGAAATGTATATCCAAATCCTACTTTTTGCTTCTTTTTTCAATATTTCAAATAAATAAGTTTGTATATATTCATATACTCGTAGTTTTATAAAAGATAGGAATAAACATGAAACTGCTTTGAACGATTATAATTACAAAGTAATACGAAGAGAGATGTAGCATATTATATAGCTCAAGTTTTCATTAGCATAAGGAATGAAAACTGGCTGTTCAAACAGTGGTATATAAAATAAATATTGTATTTTTATCGACCAGGAATAACGAATGAAAGGTTTCTTTTCATGTTGACCTTATTATCATTACGATTAGGAAATGAAGTAAGTTTTTGAATATTTATTTTTTAGGGATCATTTTAACTTTTCAGTTTTTTCCATTAGAAAATCATTGAAAACTGTGTCAAATTGACACTGTTGTTAAGAGAAAGATATGCTATAAAAAGGACAATAAACCAGACCCGTAACCAGACGTAATATTGCTTTTAAAAAAATCATTTAATATTAAAACAATCCCAGACCCCAAAGTTAATGTACCACTTTTTTCTGAAGTGCGAATAGTGACGTTTTCTTTCGACAATTCCAGGTCTTAGTACCTCTTGCTGTTGATTCACTGTTCTTGATAAGCTTATACACACGCACTTACGATGGGTTTCGTGTTCAACTAGTTGAGTCTTAACTTAAATGAAGAAAAGAATTTTCTTTACACAGGATGATATGTACAAGGACGATAGTGAACAGACAATGGTTGGTCTAATGTCTGTAACAGGTCGTCTGGTGTAAGCCTGGCAGATAGTAGGTAGCTCATTTGGTAAGGATGTCTCAAATGATTCAATTCGTTCCCTATGGACGAATGCTCGCTGGAGTTCATTGTTGGATGCAGTCAGTTATGTCTTTAATTATAAATTTTATTGTCAAAAAAGCAGTATGACCACATGGAGGACAATAAACTAATTTACTCTCCGGAAGCAAACGCGAGGTCATCCCATCAATTCCGATCAAGGGTCATAAGGCAGAGGCGGAATCAAAAATTCCTAGATAAGATAAAAAGTTAGCTGCGAGCTATAATACTAATAGAATGTCAATATGTTTGTAATTTAACACAAACAAATATTTTGCATGTACAAATTATTATCGAACTATCGATTATTTAGTGTTTGAAAATTATAAGAATTGAAATAACACTAAATTCACGATTCATTGTTACAATAAACACGCCCCTAGACAAAGCCTATAGAACCTGTACAAGAAATCCGCCTGTACCCGAAGTAAAACTGGAGCAAGACCCGGGCCAGGATGGGACTATGTAAATTTAATTTAAATTTATTGTCAAAAAACAGTACAGACTGCGTATGACTACGTGGAGGACAATAAACTAATTTACTCTCCGGAAGCAAGCAAGGGACCATCCCATCAATTCCGATCAAGGGCCCTAAGGCAGAGGCGGATTCAAAAATTTCAGCAAAAGTTCCTAGATAAGATAAAAAGTTAGCTGCGAGTTATAATACATATATAATGTCAATATGTTTGTAATTTAACACAAATATGTTTGTAAATTTACATGTAAAAGTTATTATCGATTATTCGATGTACACAACCGTGCCGAAGTTGAGTACACATAAAACTAAATTAATATGAATCATAAGACACAACAATCGTGCAAGATAATGCAATCATAATCATGCAATCATAATCATAATCATGCATAACAATCATGCAATCATAAGAACAATTTCATTTTAAGTTCTTGTCTAAGTATGTTTAATTATCATAAGTGGTCATAAGTGGCGGGAGGGTAATGAGTTTTAGAACTCTATTTTCTAGAACCCCATCGGTTGGAGTTAGTTCATGTATAGTGACGTTGTGCATACTGCTGGATCGCAAGTCATTAACGGTCGAATGCACGTTTTGTTTAGTTTAATTTTCGCTATTGTCGGTAATTTAGTTGTGGTCGTATTGTGCGAATTCGATATCTCGCTTTTCCTAGTATTGTCCTAGTAATGTGACACAGCGTAGAGACAACCTACGAGTTCCAAAATTCGGCATACTCTTTCCCCAGTTGGGGTACAAGATAACGATCCTACAATTTTCTAGAATTCGATTTATTTCACTTTTTATTAAACGTTGAATGTATTGATTTTTTCCCTTAGCATAGAGACAAACGTCCAATACTACGAAATTCACTATATTTTCATAGAATCTATTCATGAAGATTTCCGAAATACTTTGTTTGAAATGAGATACAGATTTTTCTTTCATTAGGGTTACGAGAGATTTGAAATGAACCACACGTTTTCCAAACCATAACCAAGTGAGGTTTTCGACATTATTTTTAGATCTTTTACATAATGTTTATCGCGTATATAAGATTTCATTAATTTCTAAATAATTAGGATGAGACATGTTATTTACATAACGGGTTACATCTCAAGAAAATACACCGTATTTTTGGTAAATGAACTTATGAGGCTATAGTATAAGTTATAGTTTCTTTTCGTTCCACTTAGTAATATCAAAGAACAATTTTTTTCTCCTATGTTAAATTTGTGAAAATAAGGAAATGATAAATGCGAATTAATATTGTACATTAATTCTATTACAACAAAAACATTGATGAATAATTTACCAACGGTGTTAAAGAAAGAATAGTTGAACATAAGGCAAAAAATTCTCGTGTATATAGGTGTGTGTAACAGCAAGTATCATAGAAGTGGGAGATTACTCATTTATACATTTTTCTTCAAAATCTCGTCAATAGGATTTATAATAAAACTTTATTTACATTGATATACACAATACTTCTATCATCAAGGTTGAATATTGTTCGGAAATACAATGCAAAAAATTGCTTCGCTAGTTTGAACTGTTTGGAAGTTTCAAAATTTTCTTTAAATTTCATTATTACATCAGAATTGAACAGACACTTTATGACGTTACGAAAGTTGGGTAAAAATTAGAGTATAAACATGTATTTAATACTCAGTAATAATACGAAAATCCGAAGTCATGGAGTACAACTATCAAACTTATCAAATAGAGTTCACTGTTAAATACGTATGAGGAGCACATAGAAACTTTACAATGTATAACACAAAATAAAATATACCAGCAACATATTCTGTTTATCATCATATTTTGTGCTCAGTTACGAATCAAAATCCCATTAAAATTGTTGAGTGCAACACATCCAAAAAAGAAAAATGATACTTTTATATCTTATTACAATTGAGAAATTCAATAAACCGATTTTTCACACTTAAACTTTTTTTCTTGTATGTATTTAAATTCAGCGATTTAGTCTAATCTGCTTCAATTGGAGCTCGATATCGAGAACTAATTGAAATTTAATTAATTAAATTATTTCTCTTATCCTCGGACGAGAGTGGGTTTAGTTTCGAATTTTGTGCTTCACCGCACCAGGTCAAGGGCAGGATTTTACTCAACTTATTTCAGAAGGAGAGGAATTTTGTAATGGTTGAGTAACCCGACAGGAACACTAAAAAACGGCGTAAACTAGAAAAACCTCAGAGAATTTGCATATGCTTCTCTTCAATAAACGGGTAAACAACAATGTATAGTTCTGGTGATTTACCATAATTGTTAACGTGATCAAATTTTAAACACCTTTTGAAAGCAAATAAATGTTTCGAAAATATTCCTTCCTTGTTTCATTTTAACTTTCTTTTATATTCATCTTAAAATATCACACCAGGAAATAATATTTGGTGTTTTGAAAACTTCGTAAAAGAAATATAAAGCACGTTTGGTAGACCCTCTAGATTACGATAATAATTTATTTGTTAAACAATCTAGTACTATTAAAAATAGAATATATAATTTTCAAAAGTACTCAACACACAACTCACAGAAAAAGGTGTATCTCAAATTTCATCACATCTTCTTCATATAATTTTGATTATTATGAAAAAATTTCAGAAGAATGACTAACATTTTACAAATATCTCATTCAAATTCAAATGAAGAAGTAAACACTTTTGACATTCTTTGTCTTACATTGACTTATGTGCTGTTGATAAACAGTACAACCATGCACTACTAATCTATTTTCATGTGGCTTACATTTATACGTATAAACGGTACATATATACCGGAATTACATATACCAGTACTTACGCTACGAACACATTTGATTAAAATGTTACAAATAAATAAAGAACCATTACATGAAGATGTTTCACACAGACATGTAGAAGTAATTTTTTCTCGAAATAAATTGAGAAAGGCTTTGAATTGCTTTCACTTCTCCGTTAGCATGATATCTGGAAAGCACGAATATTAACATCCACCATTTTACATTTTAATCTTGAAATTTTTTTCACAAACATTTTTTCTGTTTGGTAAACTAATAAAACTACTTTCTAGCTGCTGCTTAATCTGTCGTATATCCTTCATTCGTTTTTTCTTCTTTTTTCAAAAAAATAAAACTGCCATCGATGTACTGACATATTAATTAATATTCCCTCTTATATTTTGTGAATCGCGTGTAATGAACCCGTTTCTGTACGCCGAGCGACAAAAAAAAAAAAGAACCCAATTAATTTGGGAAAACATGCAGTACATATCAAATGTCAGGTAGGTAATTAAATCTATTGCTTGCGCTCTGCTGGACGGATGGTCGGCTAACCGCCTGGATGCCTTTGCCCACGCTGTATCGCTCATCACACCTGCTTTGTCAGACTATTACTTGACGCCTGCGGGCCTCCCACACTCACCTAAATAACTTCGTTGTGACAAGGTGTGTAATAAGGTATTAATAGCGTGCTTAGAATTAAATCGCTAAAATATCTTAAATCGGCGTAAATAAACAGAGTAACATGTGCTTATTGTGATTTAAACATGAAAAACGTACCTCAACGTCCTTTGAAATGAAATAACTGCAATTATAATAGATGTTGAATTACATTGCGTCTTATGGATAGAACATTTATTCTCAAAAAGAGACCAACTTTTAAATAACGAAAGTGATGTAAGTTTTCTTTGATTTGCACAAAATTTTCCACAGTATTTTTACATCACTTTTATCTATAAGTCACCGGACATTTGAGAAATACATTTAACTTTTTCTTAGATATAATTAAACCACGTACAATCTTCATTATTATTCATATTGTTGTGTTTTAAAACAACTAGAATACATTTTTTTAAAATAATTGTACATTTCTGTGATTTGACTAATTTGGAGAGCTGGTTCGACCTTAATAAGGAACATAATTTTAATAGATACAAAACGAAGGTTTTTGTTCATTCTCAGGACCAAAGAAAGT
Source organism: Laupala kohalensis (assembly GCA_002313205.1). Taxonomy (NCBI): domain Eukaryota; kingdom Metazoa; phylum Arthropoda; class Insecta; order Orthoptera; family Trigonidiidae; genus Laupala; species Laupala kohalensis. The sequence goes on from NNCF01126454.1 coordinate 798,081, forward strand.
ATTGCAAGGAATTTCGTTTCAAATGTATATATTCAATATTCACTCTTCGACATAATGAAAAAAAACTGAGCATACTATGAACTATATTTTTTATACAGTAAAATAAATTTAAGAAGATTATCTCCATTCAAACTGTTTACAATAATCGCGGAGTAAACCTAGTAAATACCAATATATATGTTAGTAGAAGGTATCGCAACTCGTGCCATTTTTATCTGTCCGTAATTTTGGTATATAACTAAATAATTTTCACTATCACTCTCTTAGACTCACACTTTTACTCTCTCTCACTCTCCCTCAGAATCACTCAATCTCTTTCTCTCACTCACTGTCACGCACTCTCTCCTTCCCGTTTTAAGTCGTGTAAGACAGCTCAGCACCGGAGACAAGGAGGAAGACGCAAGCGATTAGCAATATGTTTGAGTTTCCATCAGTAAAAGATTTGTTGTTCCTGAAGCAATTTTGTGTCCACCCATGCGAACAGTCGTACCAACGTTGCGAGGAATCAGGAGGAAACCGAATGAATGTTCTTTACGGAATGAACACGTTGAATCGTTGAATACGGTTACAGAGAGAACGAGATGTTTATACGAGTCGTTTCGTTAAAACTGAAAAGGTACTTGTTATATATATATATATATATATATATATATATATATATATATATATAACTTCTTCAATAAAATAAGAATGAGTCAGGGAGATTAAGGCCAGGTGAAAGGTATAACAACTCGGGAATCGAAATCGGGATCTCCTGCACGACTTTGTCATTCGACATTAGCTATAACATGTTTAGCAATTGTTAAAATTATTATATTTTTAATGTTAATTGTTCCTTTACTTACCATCGTTTCTGAATTTAATACAGTGCACTTTGAAAGATTTCCAGAAAAAACAAAACTCATACTTCAAAATAAACACCAAATGAAGATGAATTAAGAACGTAGAATGTATAGATTTCTTTCCTAAAACTTACGTTTTCGCATAGTATAGTTAATGTATTAAACTTATTCGGAATAATATAAAAATGTATTAAATAGCGAATTATTATTTTATCCATGGTCACAACAAATTTACTGGACACTGAGACCAAAATGTCCGTTCTTGAATCTGACCATCATAAATATTTTACGAGAAGTAAAATATTAATTATGAATAGTAAAAAGAAGGAATAAAACTGATACTTAATTTTTAAACACAACTACGTTTCCTCACACATTCCCTTAGTGTTCCCGAAGTACCTCCGCGACAATCGAAATTCCATTTCTTTTCGCGTCCGACGTTCGTTCTCGAGGCTCGCGGCTCACACTCCCGACCAGCATGCAGGCCTGTTGTTGAGCAAACAGAAAGTGAAAGAGACGACGTAACATCGTTAATTCACCATGATTTCCTTCCATGAAACCAGAATGTAAATACGGACTCGCCGACGAAGCGCAAAAGCAACATCTGAAAGTAGTACAAAGGAAGAACTTTTGGGAGGGTGGGTCGAGGGGAAACTACGCTCCACTTGCTGCGAGACTCCAACGAAAGGAAGACTGAAGAAGGGAAGGGTAGGGGGAAGGGAAGGGGGAAGGGAAGAGGGAAGGGTACTCAAGTTACAGAATGTGGCTGGCAGATTTCGCACACTGAAAAGGATCGAAACAATCCGGAGACGTTGGGGCTGCAACAATGGCGTCAAAGAAGTGCATTAACTCAAAGTCAAAACAAAAAAACAAAAAAAACAAAAACAAATAAAAAAATTGCAAATTTACTCGTTCGTTACTTTGTCTCAGAGAAAATTTATCTTTAAGTTACTGCGTGCTCGAAGTTAGTAGTCATCAGGAAGAAGAAAATAAAAGATATCATTTTACAAAATTATATATACTTTGAAAATATCAAAATTAATGTATTATGTCCAGTTTTAATTTTTTACACAAGAATTTATAACTCATAGTGTACATATTGCAAAACAAAATTATCAAATAATTTCGCTGCTCAATCATCAATTAATAAATTATTCATGTGTCAAAGCTGATGATAGTATTTTTCTGTTTCAATGTTACTGTCACACGTTTGCTCGATACAAAAAAACAAACATTTTTCTTCTTATGAACTGAATGCAAATAGCAAAATTAAGTCATGCTCTTTTGTAACAATTTTGTTCCATCTCTAGACAGAACGGTATACAAAAATTCAAAATATTCCTGTTCCACAAAATTTTGACTATGGGGGAAAATCGTCTCTTTTCATTTGAAAATGTATCAGATGATAAAAAATATAAATTCAAAATTCAGTTGTTATTAATACCCGAGTATACGACAATCCCTTTACCAGATCACAGCAATGGAGAGTATAAACATATATGAAACCTAATGTATTCTCTGAAGGGAAAATAGAATGAGAAAAGGAGTGTCAACGGGTATCGAACAAGAAATAGCATTCCAGAAACAGAACATAAGTGAAATTACTTGTGATTTATAATCCTCTTGTAATGCAGTATTAGCTAACAATAGCTGCTTCTTTACAAGCTATTTTACTACATTATTAGCATGAACACGAAGGAAATAGTGGCTTTGTGAAAAACGATGGAGATGAGATTGATACCTTGCCACGCTAATTTACGAGCGGTCATAAATGTCTCGCGCAATTCGGAATATGTTGGGCAAGAAATCACCACGAAAGTCATACTTGTGACTTACACATCATTAATGTTTTTCTCTAACTGTTGATGAATAAGATTAACTAATATAAGAGTTCTTCGGCGTATTTCACCATCTCATAGATATTTCAAAAAACCTTTTACAATACCTCTAAACATATAAATTTTTTAATATCAACCTTCGAAATGTCACATTTAACTTTAAAAAATTATTTTCTATAGATATATTTTATACAGTATTCTAACGTACAATTAAAAATTTCGGGGTTACTTTCAAGCTATTACAGATATGTTGATGCTGTATGGTGTAATACTCTCACGCGGGTCATTAAAATGAGAATATAAAGGTTCCGCAAAACATCCAGATAACAGATTATTTGAATTCAGAAATATTTCGATCATTGGTCCTCTTATAAGTTCCGGTAAAAATTACAAAATGAAGTCTTTCGCAATCATAGACTTGGAACACGAATCGAATATTCAAGTATTTGTTTCAACGAAAGTAATCGAATTTTTCCTAAAAATTTGTTCCTGGAATGCAATACGAACTAAACAAGCTTTAAAACACATTTTCTCCCCATAAAAATTAAAGCCAACATTGCTACGATTGATAAAATTTTTGATTTCCCTAGAATTATAACAACATTTGCTCTCGCTAGGGTCAAAAAATACTTTAAACGTTATGTGTATTGGAATGTTAACAAAATATACCAGAATGTTGTTACCTTCCTTAGTTAAAAACTCTGAAGAAATAAAAAAATTAGTTATTCAATATATATTTATTCTAGCATATTTGTGGATTTAATTTCGTATGTTTCCATATATTTATGAGGATATACGAATTATCAAATAATATTTATTATTATATAATAATATTATTATATAAATATATTTTATAAATTTGTTAAGTCAAATACATATTACTGGCTTAAATTGAATATTTTTTTACCATCTAATGTTAATGAATGAAGATACTTATTTCTCGTGACAATGCTTTCAATATAAATAAAATCCATCGCACTTGTCACAATCTCTTTATTATTATTTGTATTGACGTCAATATCATATGAACTTGGTACTGACAGAACGAACTTTAGCGAAAAGCATTTGCTGTGTGAGCAAGAAGGATGATAACAGAGTTATTAATTCTAATAATTTCTAAAATATTCGCTAATAAGCAAGAGAACCAAGAATCAGAGTTTGTGAACAATCCCTCTGGAGAGATTATGGCATTGTTTCGATGTTCATTACTCGACAATGGCACACTCTCGACTACGAAAGCGAACACAGTGTAGAACTGCGTCCCGCATTCCGGAACCCGAGCACTGCGTGTACGAGTGCACGAATATTTTCACGCACGCACACTGCGGGTAACAGCGCAGTGCCTCGTGCCCTGTCGCGCTCTCGCCCGAGGCAGAGCCCAATACCACCACTCCCTCCCACAAATCCACCACCTACCCGCCAGCTTTTCCCATCCGCTGTTCCTGCAGCTGCCCAACAGTTCAAAACAAATATGCGCTTTCGGTGCTGTTTTGCAGTGGCAAATATTTGCGTTACAATAATCGAATGTAGGGCTCGCGCAACGTATGCCCTCCGTAGTCGACGAAGGAAGGTAACCAACAGCGGAAGAGATGTTGCCAAACCCGGATTTACCTGAGGGGATTTCGTCGTAATACTACCTCATACTTTGCGAATAAAAGCTCTTAGTCGAGCCGGAATAAGGCCGCAGTTTCAACGCTCTCGCAAAGTGAACAAATGAGGAGGGAAGTGCGTGACCCATTTTAAGGAATAATGCATGGAGAACGAGGGACTTTTGGGGGTTAGAGTATCATTTACTAATGCAGTATTATAAATGAGGCTTTTAAACGTCGCGGTATGTACACGTCTATTTGCCACAAAATATTAACAATGCTTTCAATATTAGTGATCTCGAAGTAAATACCCCACCATGTTTTAGTTTTTAATGGGTGCTATTAGTGATGAAATTTATCAAACACTTTTTATGAATACAAATCGCAGAAATGAAAAAAATAGTATTAATACTAATTATTTTACGTATTTTATATTAGCTGGTTACCCGGCGTTGCCCGGAATTTTTTATTTACTCGTTAGGCCAATGAACCCACTCACCGAAAGCTTCGTAGGTCGAATTTTGCTTCCGATGCAAGATACAATTGCGGCAACTCGGTTGCACCATTTCATTAAAACGCGAATAAAATCTAAACCATTCGTCCAAAATTTACGATTTAAGATAATTTTTATCTTTGTTAAATGCACAAAACAATGAACTCTTAAAGTTTGATGAAGATTGGTTTTTGCTTCTTAAATTTCTCACTAAATTTGAAGTATGTCAACACTTCTATTTTTCAAAACGTGTTTTCGATCATTTAAATTAACCTTAGTAGGTAGACATGCGTTTTTTGTAGAACTCTTCGAGGCGAACAATATTGCCATCCATAGTTGTCATCTATCTCTAACCGTTTAGGCAGCGTGAGTGAATACTGTCGAATTTTCCCCCAGATTTCATCGATATTTATTTTCAACTTCATTTTTTATCTTTCCTTTCATACATTTAAAAAATAAAAGTTAGCCTATGTTCATTCTGGACATCTTAACTATCTCCTTGCTAAATTTCATCACGATCAGTTCTGTGGTTTAGTTGTGATTAAGTAACAAACAGACACGCATTCGCATTACGCATTTATATATTAGTATGGATATGGATGTCAACTCAAAAAACTTAAAGTATACATATACAAGTAACAACTCACTTTACAAATAAACCCCTAGATAAACATCATGATGGACATCAAAACATAGTATAAAACAAATTGTACAATTAGTATTTTGACCATACATTACGACATGAAAATAAATATGTTCCTCAAATCTTAAATGATTTTTAATTAATCGTGTCTCCTGGAAAGCGCTTGTTTTCTCAGTAAAGTAAATAATACCATAGAAATTTTCATTACCTGAAACCATTTTAAATTATGAACCAACACTTCATCTGATACACGGAATACACGGGACCGAAGAGAACGCAACCGTTTTTGTTTTCACCCAAAGCAAGGTTTTTCAGGTTTTATACTTAAGTGGATGGGATATCGCAATTCTCACCTCAGGTGTGTCAACAACGTAGGATATTTCCACACAATAAATCGCGGCGTAATTTCGAATAGAATGATACATTGGCTTGAGAGTTGAGACTGCGCTGGTGCAAAATCCCCTGAGAAGGTAGAAGGAAGAACAATGTTGAAGGGAAGGAAAGTGGTGGAGTGTTTTGACGCGCGATGGGTCGGAGAACGAGACGTATTTGACGTAATATTTAGGTGACGAACTGGGTATATGTATAGTTAGGGGAAAGCACGATATTTAATAAAGGGTCAGAAAAATGAATGTAAATGTCGGTCGAAAACAGAAGTTAGTAAAGGAAGATGGAGACATAAAAAATGGATGAGAAGAAAGACGTAGGTAATAACGTGAGATGACCCCTTTGTAATAGAAAGAAGAGAATAGTGTCACAGAGAACTGGGGTATGACCACCGACGTGTGGTGGCGAGCGCTACGTCAAGAGCATTGGGTGACGGTCACAGCGGAGGGCGAGCGGATGGCAGACAGCGCCTCTATGACACATGGCGGGCGCATTACGCGAGTCGGACCCGCGCCCTCGCCCAGTGACAAATTGGGACAGCGGCGGGTGGGAGCGCTCCTCAACGCGGTAACTCACGCGCCAGATTCAGGCGGACAGCCGCAAGCAGCGGTCAATCCCGGTACCCGTCTCCGCCCCCGCGGTCTCTCCATCCCATAACCGAATGTCCTCTACCGTGTGAGTTCAGAAGCAGCGTTTGCGCGAGGCGAGAGAAAACGTACGCTTCATCGCGGAGTCGCAAGAGCGTGTGCTCACGTGCTATACTGACGTGGGCGTGAATTTGTCGATCTTCATTAATGTCATCTTTGTACTATTCTATTGAAGCGCGAGAGCCAGTAAAGCGAGTCAACAATATGTTTACGAATTATGAACACAGAGCGGAGAGTGTATAAACTATGTGGACATACCACAGTCCGCGGGACGTATATCAGAGAATATGCATAAGTGTGAGTGAGATAGGTAGTGGATAAGTTTGAAATGTACTGTAGCTTTGACAGTTCTGCGTATGAATCAAACATGCTCATTAATCACGTTAATGCGTTACGTTTGCAAAGGATTGCGTAGCTTGGTTCTTAAGTTTCCGTTGTTGAATCTGTGGTCGTGGATATCAAATACGTATGAATGTTCATATTGTAAGAGCATATGTTTTGATATCAATATATGAAAATTACACAACTATTGTTAAAATAATAAATTACACAATTATTGTTAAAATAATAAATTACACAATTTTTATTAAAATAAAATAAGCATGATTTATAAGAGAAATTTTTTTTAAATATACGATGAAGTTTTATCATTAAATATTTCTTTACACAATAAATAATAAAAAAATATTTCGAAGTATAATTGTGTGAATGTTTTTAGACTACTATTTTAAAATAAAATACATAAAAATATACGATCTATATTGGTAGATTAATACGTTTATAACACACTCTTTCGTGTTATAAAACACATGAAGTCTAAAATCTCTAGCCATTGTAAGTGAAATTAAAACTTATTAGTTTAACAGTATATTTCGTATTCGAGTCGTCTAATGTCCGCATTCGCATCTTTCTCAGAGTGCTCCCTACTTTGCAAGATGTTTCCTTGAGCAGGTAGTCGACGGGCAAGCAGTGTCATCATCTACTTTCAGTAATAAGATAAGTACACGTTTTTTTCAGTAAATACTGTTTTTGTCAGCTAAATTGTTTTGTTTTTTTTAATTTTAAATTGACAATAGCAGTTTTAGTGCGATGTCATTGTTGTGTTCATTTGTCTCATCTATTGCTAAATAAACTTTTTTTTTCCTTTTCCACTTTTCTGAGATAAATAAGTTAATAATGCCTCCCAAACCTGCCAAGTCAGTTGGTGGATCTCAATTTCTTCTGAGATTGCCAATGCAGTGCAACAGGTCTTACAATCAGGAGATGTGATAAATACGTTAACCAACTTAGTGACGGGGCTAGTCTGTAAGCGACTAGAAGAAACGATTAATTTTAATATCAATTTGGTTTCAGATCTGAAAAAGGATCTAGATACCTCTAAAAAGGAAGTTACTGATCTGAAACGCCAACTCGAGGAGCGGACCAACCAACTCGAGATGTATACGCGTCGCTACTAGCTGCGTATCTTCCGAGTCGCGGAGCCGGAGGAGGAGGACAAGGACATCTTGGCTATGAATGTCGCTAAGCAGATAAGTGTACCTCTTGATTTATGTGACCTAGACAGAAGTCACAGAGACGGTCCTTAGATCCAGGGTAAAATTCACCCGATAATCGTAAAATTTGTGTCTTATAGGAAACGACGAGAAGTGTTTCGCGCAAAACGTCATTTAAAAGGGACTGGTGTTACGATTCGGGAGGATCTTACGAGATTTACTTGGTAATTGTGGTGCTTTAGCAACATTATCAAAGCATGATAAATTGAAAGACGTTTCTATGTTGCTCATTTTTTTATTATTGGTGTTAAAAAGCTTTTTCGGCTGCATAGCAACCATCGTCAGTAACATACACTGAGTGTTGAGGAATATTTTTGGCGAATTCGCCAAAAATATTCCTCAACACTCAGTGTATGTTACTGACGATGGTTGCTATGCAGCCGAAAAAGCTTTTTAACACCAATAATAAAAAAATGAGCAACATAGAAACGTCTTACGAGATGTAGACTGGAGGTTCTTCAGACTGACGTTGCGCGATATGGGACCTCGTATGTTAGGACTGAGGATGGCATCATTGTAGTAAAGAAAGGGACGACTCGTCACCGAATCCAAACTATGACTGAGCTGTTAAAACCTAACTAGCCGTACGCACGGCTGTACTGTTTTAAACAAACCAGAGAAACTTAAAGTTTCTTGTTAGCATTTTTTCTTCTTCTCGTTTGCGTTTTTCTTCTTAATTTTTAATTTTCTCTCTACTTCTTGTCCTTTTTCTATAATTATTTTTTAAATCCTTTTTATCTATTAATATATAACATTTCCTCCTCATTACGGAAGTGAACTACTTTCCCTCTAACCAAAACCTTGTTAAATTTCTTTATTTTATTTTTTATCTCTTTCTCTTTTTCCCCTATAGTAATTTAACAAAGAATTTTTTTTCTTCTCACCTCTACTTTACTACTTAGATCTTTCATATAACTTATATTGACGTTAAATTACTGGTCAGTATTTTTTTCTAGTCTTTTTTGTTGTTGTTTTTTAATTATTCCAATTATTATTTTCCAGAGTTTAAAGAAAATTGTTATTTATTCATCATTTCGATATTATAGCTTTTAGTAACTTGTATGAACTGAATTAATTCTCAATATTACTGCACCACACCCTCTCTGAATGTTTCATCGCATGTACACCCCTTAAGAATTTATCAGAAGTATTTAAGTAGATCTTTCCTGCATGCGACCTGTACAACCGTTAGAAATATCCCAAACCCTTTTCCAAGAAACTGCTTCGGCTGCCACCGGTGTTTCGCAAGACAACGCCATTTGTATACCTTTTCCACATGTTCTATTTGTAGCGCATGTCAATGCACAATCCATCCTGTGTCATCACTCCGAAGTTCTTAGAATCCTGTCTAACTGAGAACTCCACGCATTGTTCGTAAGTGAAACTTTGTTAAAAATTTCTTTAAGTTCAATTAGATTAGTCAATGTTCCCGGATATCGCCTTTTACGAGCTGACAGAAATATGTGTGGAGGTGGCGGAGTTGAGATATTTATCCGCGATGATTTAGAAAGCAAAGTTGTATTCTCTTCTGAAAACGACATTACGCGAAAATTCGAGTATATTTTTGTTGAAATTACTTTAAAAATGCCGTTTAGCGGTTATATACAAACCCCCTAAGCGTGGTAATATTCATGAGCTTGATGAATTATTTTCAATTTGTGCAACTAAATTTGATTATATAATCGTGATGGGTGATTTTATCTGTGACCTCATAAAAGAAAATTCTTCACACGCAATTAACTTTAATAGATTATTTAATGGTATAAATTTAAAAATTTATTCCTCTGGAGCCGACTCATCACACAAATAATTCTGATACTTGGATCGATCATATTATTACTTCAAACCCGGAAAAGGTTCGAATATATGGGCAAATTCCAGTTCCCGGTATCTCTAAGCACGATTTAATTTATGTTTCTTATGGTCTGAAATGTCCTAAGTATGTACAGAAAATAATAGAGTATCATGATTTTAAGAATTTATACCAATGCAACTTTCTCAATGAATGATCAAATATATCATGAAATGACATTTACAACGACGCGTCTCTGTACAACAAGGTAAAGCTTTTTAGTGACCAATTAATTAACCACATTGATAAACACATACCCATTAAAAAAACCACATTGATAAACACATACCCATTAAAAAACCCATGTAACTCGCCCCCCAGCACCTTGGTTAACTTTCCATATTAAACAGTTAATGAAGGATAGAGATGCAGCGTTTGTAGAGTTCCTCTTTTGTAAGAAGACATAAAATTATACAAAAGCTTAAGAAATATTGTTACGCAAAAAATTAGAAATGAAAAAATTAAATATTATTATAATACATTAGGTGCAACCCGGGATAGTAAATCACTCTGGAAAACTCTTAAAAGTAATGGATTGGGTAAGACATCCACTTCGATATCTGTATACCTAGAGATACTTTAAATGCTTATTTCGTAGGCCAAACATCGTGCATCAATGAATCTTTAAAACTAGAAGTGTTAAAGTATTTACAAAACTATCAGAATTACTCGGAAAATCATTTCTATTTAACGTCTGTCACTCGAGCAGAAGTATGGAATATCATAATGAATTTAAAATCAAACGCCTCGGGCTCTGATAAATTAAACGCTAGAATATTAAAATTATGTAGTTACTTCTGTGTTTCACATATAACGGATATTATCAATTATTCACTCTTCAGTGGTAGCTTCCCTACCGCGTGGAAAACTGCCTTGGTGCACCCTTTCCCCAAAACATCGCATCCCTCAAAACCATATGAGTATCGACCAATTAGTATTCTCCCCACTCTGTCGAAAATATTAGAAAAGGTGGTTTGAAATCAAGTGTAGAGCTACTTCAATCACAAAAATATTATTAATGAATGTGAATCCGGTTTCCGTTCAGGTAGAAGTACAGGAACCGCCTTGTTGAATGTAATAGAATAGAAATTCGATTGACGCGGGAAACGTAACTATTCTTGTCCTTCTCGATTTTAGCAAGGCATTTGATTCAGTTGATCATGATAGTTTGCTTGCATAAATGAAGCCTTTAGGTTTTGGATGGCCTTCAATAAAATAGTTTTCGGAATATTTAACAGGACGAAAACAAACTGTAGAGTCTGGAAATAACACATCATCTTCTCTTCAAACGGCGCGTGGTGTTGCGCAAGGAAGTGTCCTCGGTCCCCTTGCCAATTAAATTTACGTTAGTGACGTCAACAAATTTCTTAAACATAGCAAATTTCAAATGTACGCCGACGATCTTCAAATTTATATTAGTGGCAAATCGTCTAACATAACTTCAATTGCGCAAAAACTTAACGAAGATCTCACTTCACTCAGTATGTGCGCAAAATCTATCGGTCTTCTCTTAAATCCGTCTAAATCACAATGCTTATTGCTTGGTTCAGAGAAAACCCTCAGTAAACCTTTAAATTGCATTCTACACAATATATCAGTTAATAAGACTTCTCTCGTTTTGTGCAGTCACGTGAAAAATCTAGGAATTTAGATTGAAAGTTTGCTAAGTTGGGAAACCTAAATAGATAGAAACATGTAAAAAAGTTTACTCCACCATCCATTCTTTAAAACAGCTACGTGATCTTCTACCAACAGGAGTAAAGGAAATGCTTGTTAAGTCTCTGGTCATACCGCACTTTGATTACTGCGACTTTTTTATCACTGACTTGACGGAAAAATAAAACGTAAATTACAAGTAGCTCAGAACTCATGTATTCGTTTCATTTTTGATCTCAGGAAGTATGACCATGTGACAGAATTTTAAAAAATCCAGGACACTTACAATAGAGGAACGTCGAACGCTGCACTGCCAATCTCTTCTTTATAAAATAATAAAAAACAGACATTTGACAGTTTTAGCAAAACGTTTTAAATTTTTGAAACCGGATCGTGCGCGAGGCTCACATCTCCTTTCTATTCCTCGGAAAATATTGTCATAATGAAATAATTTGTTTTGACATCCTTGTTGTAATTTCTATATTTTGCTATTTGTATATTCATAATTATATTGCACTGTTACTGCTGCTTTTTACCCATGTTCGACACAAAGCCGCCATCCAGATTGCGGTTTTGCTGGGTTTACTCAATCGCTTAAGGTTTCACCGGGATGGTCTCTAGTATTGCTTCCCAGTTTTAAATGTTAATATGATCCTCCTAACTTTCATCTTGTATTTAAAATGTAAATGTTTTAAAGTGATTAGATGGAAGAGCAGACCTTAAGGTCTGAGTCTCGCCAAAATAAAGACATTTTTATTATTATTATATATTTTGTATCTTGAATAGTTGTTTAAAATTAGTGAAGAAGCATAAAAAGTATTATTGCAAATTTCCAACAAAACTTGTCAAATCACTACAAAACTTTTCATCACTACAATTAGAAATTATCAAATTAGTTATATACCCATAACACTGCCTCTCTATTATTAGAAAATTATTATCGTCTAGGTTTGGTAAAAACCTACAAAATTTTTGGAGTAATAATTGCGACTACATTATGATAATTCATAACAAGCAGAATATATTATTAAAATAATATTTAAAAAGCTTAATAACTTTAAAAAATAATAACTCTTCGGAAATACTGCTCATAATCGATGAGTCTCGCCAAAACAGTCATATGACAAGACCATGAAGTTGTTATAAGTAGAAAATATGATACTGTAATCACAAATGAGTGGGAGAGGATAAAGTCAGAGCGTAAATACCATGAAGGCAAGACAGTGAACGTAACCAGCGTAAATGTTTATGAACTCCGAGCAAAGAGCGTACTGGAAGTGAGTTTGTGAAGAGATCTGTTATGCATGAGTTTGAGTAAACAGAAATACGCTACATTAAAGAGTATGTAAAGTAAATGAACTTGCTCAAATATGTCAGGTATATTTATCGAGCTATTACTTCATGGAGAATTTATTATTGTTTGCTTTAACTGCTTTGTAGTTCTCTGCAATAGACTTAATGAGTTATATTCATTACGTTATGAAAACATTTAGTTAGTCGTAGGCATACTCATAAATCTATTTGAATGATAGTGTTAAGTACGTTTTTCATCATTAAAGGTAAAAAAGTAATTATTGTAAGCGATTTGCTTCTCACTTTTCAGAAATATACGGAAGTCTGAGTGCATCTTTTAATGCAATTGAATGTAAGATTTTAAGAAAAATATTAACAAGTTGTAATAGTTTAATAACGTATTCAATACGATTTTTATATAGTCTTGAATGAAACGTAAATTTCACCCTTGAATCTCTCTAACCGAGTAAGATTATTCACAATAAGTGAGTAAATAAATAAGAGATTGTCAAGCATGCAGGTAAAAACTGGACGTGACCACGTGAATATCAAAAAACAAAATTTACTCCGAGGAAGCTACCCCATCAGTATTTAAATCTCACAATATTTTCATAAAATATATAAATGCAAGGAGGAGATAAAGTATTTCATTCCCGAAGCAAAAAATCACATGAATTCCTGGAAAATATATTTTTATTATTCGAACTACTGTCATTTTTATTCTAGAATTATGGATTCCCTGACGCGAGAAACACCAAAACACAACATAAATGAAATAATCAACAAATTTATAAGAATGTTTCCGTACTACTGTATAGTTGAGTATATTGAATACTGTGGAGTAAAATAATTGGTGATTTTCATTTTCAAGCACATTGTCTTCAATAAAATAATGTTTAGTAAGAGATAACAGGAAAATCCAACAATTAAGTATATTACTATAGTCATGAAATTACACTCAATAAATATCTCGATTCGACAACTCAGAGACAATATCTTTAATATACATAGTAATAGTGAGTTGTGGACAATTTTGTCAAAATAGACAAATTAAAAGACATTTGCATGTTTTCTTTATAGAAAACTTATCTTGGACTACATAAAAATCATCCTCATAATTACACACTGGATGCATTGAAATGATGTTGGCATGGTGTTAGGGTGTAATACTAGGGACAAGGAATATTTGTACATGTTTGTAATTCTCAGGATGGTTAATATATTGCCAAAAGAATTTCAACAAATAAATACAACTCGGAAATTGTATAAAACTAACATTATGTACGATAATACGAAAATTTGCTTTTATTTAGCAAAACAATCTTTTTTCCTGGATAAAATGGCAGATACTACTTTCCTCATCCGTAGTTGATGAGAACTTACAAACGCCTTTTAATTTGTCAACACACCATCAGTGATTAGCCATAAAAATAAACAACCCTTTTGTCTCGTACCCAGATTTCCATAACCTCTAGATATCGCTTCCTCTCTTCCCACGGCGAGGAGAAAGACATCTAGTGCCTCATCCCACGCACTACCATTACGTCAAAAAAAAAATACATGCGACGGAAGCCATTTTTTCTCTGCATTCGTGAGCCTTGTATTCGACCCGAAACGCTACCCTCGCACCGTTGTGCTATTCGGAGCGCGTGTTCTTCAGAATATGGAAGGTGGGGTGCACGCGAGCCCGTGGCGGAGACCACAGTGCCTTTGGCGAAGCGGCTCGTGGCGGCCCAGTCGAACATTAGCACCACCCCCATCATCAGCCAAGAGCTACTCACAAGGGAAGCATTAGATGAAGTTTTAATGTCAGTATATCCAGAATAAGGGTAACTCTCTTTTCCACAGAATTTTTGTCACGTCATTGATCTTTTCTGTCGTTCAAGAACATTTTTCTTCTTGCATCATTTATCTCCCTCATTATGACATTTTTTGTAGATAAATAAACCATTCTTTCCTTACAGCTATTACCAATTTAAATCACAATGTGACTGATTTTAGGATAATTAGTTTAGTCGTTTCATCATGAGTTCAATAAAATATTGTTTCATTTTCAACAGAAATAAATTTCATCCCACAAGGCTCGAGAGCTGTCCTTATTTTATTTAAACAGACGTTTTTCCAACTTTTTATAATTTAAAGCAAATTTTTTGCAACCTGCACTACTACTATGGGAACATGCAACTATTCAACTTTTGTAAGCATACCATGAAACTCGTAAACTGGTAACATCCTCAAATTATTACATTTCTCGTACTTCATTTCGTTGTAATATAATTTACAAATAAATTATTCATTTAAGAATTTGGTTTTTGGTTTGTATCAATCAAAGTTAATTACGGAATCCAGTTTAGTATTATGCATTAAAAGAAGTTATCAAAAAATTAAAAGTACAACATTCCCACAAATTATTTTGTTTCCAGTCCATAGAATACACAGAAATATACAAAAATATACCAGCTATTTCAGCTATATTTTTATCTCGTAATGAAGTTCAAAATAAATAACAAATATTTTCTCTCAAATTTATTATCTCTCAAAAATAATGTTTAATATATATCTTTCTGAAATCAATCTCCTCCAAATTATAAATACAGTTACTGCTTTGTTTTACTCATTCAAAAACCGATTGTGAAATGTGTATGGCTTACATTTACATTTCATATGGGAAACAACGTACCTTATCCTAAAAGGTCAAAGAGAATGGGAAGTGAGATAGTGATGTGTGATGTTTGGATCGATAAAGGGCAACAGCAAGATATGGATCGTGGGTGTAGCGTCGAGTTGTCATGTTCAATGTCTCTAAGTTCGTTAGAAGTACAGAGATACAGAATGTTCAAGAACGCACTAAATAAACAGTGGATGGGTATTTTTTTTGTGACAGTAAAAAATCATTTCGTGAAGAATTTAGAAGTTATAACATACCAAGTAGTCATCTTTTTCATACAACTTTGTCAAATAAAAAAAAAACACAAATACCTTAATTCTTAATAAGTTATTGGTAAGGTGAAAAATAAATCAATGAATTTGAATCCGTCTTGATAAGCAAATCCAGCACGTGTTTGAAAAAGAAGGAACGTAAATGCAAACATTTCTGCATAATTTACAATAAGAAACCATGTTGAAACGTACATAACACGCATTATTTCTCTTTGAAACCCTGATTAAGCGTTTGGGAAGTAATAAAGTTGAAACAGAATTTCCAATTATCTCATATTACCTTGTCTCTTCTTTCTGAGCCGAGTGTATTGATGACCGGAGTCGAAAAGTTAAAGATTCTCAAAACTGAAACAGAAATACCGGTAATCCATGCCGAAGACTTGCAAAGCAATCCAGGATTCGGAAAGTATAACGACTTATTTTTGCATCTGTATTTCTAATACCATAAAGCAACGCTTACGTAGATAAAAGGAAACTTTGTCAATATCGCAGTGCAACTCTTAGGGTGTATCGCCACAAGTGTGTCTTACTTCGTGCAGACGATCGCATATGTTTGCCCTTAGGCTCCGGGGAGTAAAGCAGCTTACGCGCTGGTACTCGACGACCGACTCCAATCCGCGTACTTCTCTTCCCTGAACGCCGCCAGTCCATCCACCCACGCTGCTGCAGGAGGAGGAAGCGAGCTCCACCTCAAGAGGATTTGAAATTCTAATTCGTGTGATGTGTCTTCTGTCCGTTTGCGCCGTGCCTGTATGTCTGCCCCACATCGCACTTCACCGCATCCTCTCCTCCACGACCGCCAGCAGTCGCAATAGCTGCGGACGGTAATGGAGACGTAGGCTCAGGTTATGGCTGACGGAGGAATAAGAATGGGAGGGAGAGAGAGAGAAGGGAGTGGAAGTAACAGCTCAGGTGGGAGATATCTCCAGTGAAACAGAGGGAGAGGAAATGGAAAACATATCTCCAAGAATATGACACTAAAGAGAACCCTAATCTTCTCCACAAGGAAAAAGGAGGAGGTAGAGCTTGATGCTAGGTGATTTGAACCCACCAGATGTAGTGATGGTCGATAAAATGCGATGAAATTGAAAAATAATGGTAGTGTAAGAAATATTACAGTTCCAATCAATAACTCGATATATATCACCCTTTCAGTATCGCAAACGCATTAATATATAAATGATGAAAGAAATATTTTGGAAGTTGAGGGAGTCACTGTTTGTCGTAGACTCCTTTATGATTTACTTCATTTCATATGCATTGATTCGTCAATAAATTGTATTAAACGGAATTAACTTAAACCTGATTACCTGAAAATCCTACTTACTTTTTCTCAAAAGATGTAATTTTTATCTTGTTTGCAGTATTTAAATACTATATTTGATAGGCTTTGAACATTCTTGGTGGCATTTATATGTGTTACTACCTTTATTGCAATTAAATAAAAATTCAAATTTCAAATCCACACGAGAAGGGCAATGCTTTTAAATTCCCAAGCAAATATGCCCACTACAGTAAGAAATCCCTAACATATTTTTTATGAAATATAGAAGTATAATCTTTGTTTACCTGCATCTATCTGTATCAATTATAGTGTTCCTGTCATACTGATATTATTTTCCTTCTACTCATATTTCACAATCACTAAAAACAAAAATTTACACAATCTTTAAAAAGAACCCGAGGTACATTAAGGAAATGTGTTTTAAATTTCCCAATGATATCAACTTCCTACTTTTTAATTTTTCTTCATCAACGACGTTGTCTGTCATGGTTATACTCTTGGCCCAATTCGTGGAGTTATGAATATGAACTAGTGCAAGTACGTTCATTCATAACTCGTACACAAATTTTCATTTGTGTTTTCTAATCCATTTCACAGATTTGCTTCTCCCATAAATCCTGGAAGCACTGCAGCAGTGATTTGGAAATATAACATAAATAGCAACATTACAGTACTTTCAACCTCGTGAAAATGGTGACGATCCTGGAATTGAACTCGGAATTCCTACTTTGAGCGCAGGGGTGTTAGCCACTTCACCATCCATTTACCTTCACCCAGACAGTTGTGGAAGGCAAACTGGTGATGAAGTGGTTAACACACCTGCGACCAAAACAGGAGTCCCGGCTTCAATTCCCGATTCGTCACCATTTTTAACTCGCTGAAAGTTATCACATATTCAAGTGTAGGTACACGGAAGAAACATTTGCAGTAAATTAGTTGTTGCAACAATGATCGCAATAGGAGTGTGATCATATATATCGAAGTGGTAACACCAGAATTAATTTGATTAGGTTGGATTCTCATCTGATATTATATCTGTGTGATATGTATCCATGGAGGCAAGCGACCGAAACCCGGTAATGTTGGGCGTGTACTGGAACGGGCACATCGCCGCGTCGGGCGGGGTGCGTGGGGTGGATGGCAAAGGCATAGCGCTGACCGCACCCAGACCACGGTCGACGGTCAAAGCTTTACATGCGCGTCTCTAATGAAGACGGCAGCCGCGGAATGGACAGCATGAAGGCACACGAAGCA
Source organism: Laupala kohalensis (assembly GCA_002313205.1). Lineage (NCBI taxonomy): Eukaryota > Metazoa > Arthropoda > Insecta > Orthoptera > Trigonidiidae > Laupala > Laupala kohalensis. Next base: position 816,353 of record NNCF01126454.1, read on the forward strand.
GGAGTGAAGACGGAGGGAGAGACCCGACCTCGTTGCCCTATCTCCCTCTCGCGGCGCACATTTACGTGTTATGCTTTGCTTTGGGACACACAGATTCCCATGTTCCTCTCCTGAAGGCAATTCATCTGCTGCAAACAATTCATCATGATCAAATATTATATTTTCTTCCTTGAATGTTCGGTATTTTACTTTTTATTAATTCCTTTTCCTCAATCCATGTCTAAAACATTATGTTGTAATATTAAGGAGTGTGAAGCGATGTAACACAATTTATGAGAGAAGCAAATCTGTGAAGTGGATTAGAAAATATAAATGAAAATTTGTGTACGAGTTATGAATGAACGTGCTTGCACTAGTTCATAATCATAACTCCACGAATTGGACCAAGAGTATAACCATAACATATTATTCTTTTTAAAGATTCTGTAAATTTTTGTTTTTAGTGATTGTGAAATATGAGTAGAAGGAAAATAATATCAGTATGACAGGAACACTATAATTGATACAGATAGATGCAGGTAAGCCAAGATTATACTTCTATATTTCATAAAAAATATGTTAGGGATTTCTTACAGTAGTGGGTATATTTGCTTGGGGATTTAAAAGCATTACCTTTCTCGTGTGGATTTGAAATTTGAATTTTTATTTAATTGCAATAAAGGTAGTAACCCATATAAATGCCGCCAAGAATGTTCAAAGCCTATCAAGTATAGTATTTAAATACTGTAAACAAGATAAGAATTACATCTTTTGAGAAAAAGTAAGTATGATTTTTCGGTAATCAGATTTAAGTTAATTCCGTTTAATACAATTTATTGACGAATCAATGCATATGAAATGAAGTAAATCATAAAGGAGTCTACGACAAACAGTGACGCCCTCATCTTCCAAATTTTTTTTTCATCATTTATAAATTCATGCGTTTGCGATGCTGATGGGGTGATTTATATCGAGTTATTGATTTTAATATTGTCGTTAATTTTTCCGACTATCAAAAATGTCTTTAAATATAATCCTCCAGACATCCGCATAGTATTTTATTCAATTTCTCTCGATCAAGCGTTTGGAAAATTATTTATAAGAAAATCCATTATCAGCATTCACGTTCGTGAGGTAAGAATAGAGAAGATGAGATTTCACATACTGTGATTGAGTACATAAGTTGTTACATTAGAAGAAAAAATACAAAACCGGTTCCAGAGTTGGACAACTGCCTAGGGCGTCTCCTCAAACGTCAAAGAGAATGAAAAATAAAATAATTTAAAAGCTGGGAACATAATAAAATAAATAGAAACATTTTTTTGCATGAAAACATGGTTTGTAAATGTTTACATTTTTTATTTGTAAAAATAAAAACTAAACAAATGTCTAAAATATTATCCGTTGCATTTTTAATTATTCAAACTTTCATTATTTATATAAAAAAGAAATGGAGGTGAAAATTCAAAACACCCAGGTGAATATTTTATCTTTGAGAGTATAAAAGTTACAAAACCCTGGAAGAAGAATTATTCCGCAAATAAGAAGTTCGATTTCTTCAAAAGATATAATTAAAATGTGTTATCTAAATAAAAATTTTGTGATACTTTGCAGCTTAAAGCTTAAAGCGGCACATAAAATAAGTTTTAAAACATGGAGAAATCATTAAATGAATGTAAAAAACTTATTGAGTATCAAGTGCAATATTAATTCGCCTCCGGATGGATAAGTTATTAAGAAGTTCATTTGATAAAAGCTTGAAAATAAATTAAACATGGTATTTGATGAAAACGCCCTTCTCTGTACTTTGAACGTGGGTACGTGTTCTTGTGTGCTCACTCAAGAACTCGCCTCCGTACCTCCAACTCAATCCCATACTTCTCCGGCGAGTGCTCCAAAGCCTCTACCACTTGGAGTCGGCGATGGTGGAGGTGAGCGTGATTGTGTCGGTGACGTTGCGGGAGAAATGATGGTAGCAGTGGCAATGTTGGTAGCAGAAGCGATGTAGGCGGTAGTGGAACAGGCGAGTGTTGGAGTCTCTTGGCAACAAAGAGGCAAGTTCCCGCGTAGAGGATCATTAATAAGGCGATGTTTATAGGGCGTTAGCAAAGTCGGGCAACTCGAGGAGCCGTAAAGTGTTCACAGATACGTCGCAAAACAGCGCGCCGTGGAAACATTCCCGGGACGAAACTTATGTTCACAACCACAAGAGAAAACAGTTTGCTTTTCTGAGTCAAGCCACTATATGAACCCATTAGAAGAGCAGAAATTATATTCTCTCTTGAAATTTTGTATTCATAATTATCACTTTAATGTTTTTGAAAATAAATTGTACTGTGTATATTAGGGACCACATTCAGTTACGGCTCGTTACAGATTTCTCGATATATATCCTATAAAGAAGCTTCCCTGCTTCCACGTGACAGTGGAACGCTACGTAATCATTGCCATTTAACATCTTCTCCACAACAGACAATACTATTCATTGCCAATGAATCGGCATTTGAGATAGTATATTTACAAGTAAACAAATTTATTACAAGACAAATTACAAGTATTCATGTAAGTATTGCAAGTCAGTACAAACTGAGTATGGCCACATGGAGGACAATAAGCTAATTTACTCTCCGGAAGGAAGCGTGGGACCATCCCATCAGTTCCGAATAAGGGCTCTAAGGCAGTGACGGATTTAACATTTCAGCTCACTCATAAGATAAGAATAGGAATAATTCGGCACGTGTTATAATGTTAATAGAATACCAACAAATTTGTATTTAACAAAACACTAAAAAAGTTATTTCACAAGTACGCATTGTTATCTGAATTATAGATTACTAGCTGATTACCCGGCGATGCCTGGAAGTTTTCTTGTACATGAATCTTCTTTTACTCCGGAGAAAACAAAATCTGTTTATATTGTAAGATCAAAATACTTTTACTAAATGTTTTTTTTTTTTTTTGTGGGGCTTTAGGGCTTGTCAACAGCGAGGTCATTAGAGCCCTTTTACTAAATGTTTTTTAAACATGTACATCAACGTATTTTTCAAATTTATAATAATACAAATTTATTACAAAACTTGACTGTATACACTACATCTCGCGGGAGTCGCGCCGGTCGAATTTTCGCTACCAAGTCGTGACGCGGCTGCATCATTTCATTAAAATTCTTGTAAAATCTAAACTACTCGTCAAAACTTTACGAATTAAAGACGATTTTTATCTTTGTTAAATGCACAAAACAAACAATTCATTAAATTTGATTATGATTGATTTTTCCACCTTAAATTACTCTCTTAAATTGAAGTATTTTAACACTATTTTTAATAACATTTTACCGATAATTTAGGTTAAGTTTTGTATACAGACATATGCTGTCGCGGAACTCTTTGAAGCAAACAATATTGCCATTCATAGTTTTCACCTATCTCTATATTTTGCGACATTGTTTTGCAATGCAAGTTTAATGTTTCTTTTATATTGCAAACCAAAGAATTATTACGAGATTACTGAATCAGTCATACTTCTCATTAGTATTCACGCAATTTGAAAATTTTACTTACGTGTTTGCAATTTAAAAATTGAAACTACATAGAAGACATCACATATTTCAACATTGCCAATTAAACAGTTAGTTTTCATCCATTATTTTAATGTATAGACGCAGTCAATATTTTTGTAAACATTTATAGTGAAGTGTTTATTTCGTTTCGATGTATTTTAATAATGTAAACTACTAAACGGGAAGAATCCGTATTATTAACTTGGTTCAAATTTAACGCAAGATTGGGTCAAGTATTAATAAGCTGGTTGATATTGGTATTTTTCTGGTAGCACACAAATAAGACTAGCAAAATTTTCGATAAAATTGTTCCTCAGTATTAACAATGTCTCAAAAACGGAGCGTGGTACACTAACTATATCATTTTAAATATAAAATTGTGACTTTATTGTATGTGTTTCAAAAACATGTATTATTTTTAAATATGTTTGTGGGACGATGTATGGAAAACATGAAAATTTTAAACATATGTTGGAACTTCACAATACTCGATCTGAAGAAACATTCTCGTCTAGGAATACCAAGAAGAGATTGCATTGTTCTCCTGCAGATACCCTGTTGTGACGTGTTGCGAAATATTCCAGCACCGCATAAAGTATTCAGTCCTGTGTTCTGCGCAAGGAATTTAGATGCAACCAGCAAACAAGTAGCAGCGAAGATGGCTGCTTTCCACTCAAAGTTACTTCTCGAGGCATTTCGAACCCATGCACGTTCTACATGAATTCGTTGCTTTAAGAATATTGTAACGTAATACAAACATTCAACTCAGAGAATAACTGTTGCTCTCAAACACGTAATGAAGTAAGAGTGCACGTAAGTCTCTCCAACAAAAGAAGACGAAATACATCAGTTTTTTTATGTATAAAAAGTAACTTTCTGTAAATTCACTTGTTCTCTCGACATACTTAAACAATTACCATAGATAAGGTTTCCTAGCCTAAGAAGAATATTATTTTTCTAGAATAAGAGGAATTTTAATCATACATTTTAAATATCTGCTATCTTTTTCATCATTCATTAAAATTGATTTTAAATTATCGTGAAGTCATAAACGGCCTCCCAAGTGACACTCGACTCACGTCCCTCTGTTCTGGTGTGAGACAGCATTGGAAGAGATCACGTACAAGCTAATACTAAACCTTTATTTCAAACGCTCAGCGCAGTTACGATGTTTCTGTACTAGTATTATGAAGCTTCTAAACGCTCTTTCTATAAATGATACGCAAGAAGTATAAAATAACAAAAAAGTTGGAATTCAAAACAGATCGGTGCTTACCAAAATGTTCAAGTATTAAAAAAAGGTAAGCGAATTTTGTCAAGCACTGTTCTGAAAGTGTGAAGTTAATTGAAATAAAAAACTTTCTGTCAATTTTAATCACTTATACCCCCTTCATAGTTTTCATTCTGTATGTGTGAATTAGTTGTTCGTTTCAGCCAGTATTCTTAATTTTGTCTGATTCTGAATAAATACTACTAACCTACAACTTAATCAGTTTCCATAAAATGAAACATGGTTGCTAAAACAAAGCAACATTTTGTACTTTTGAATAAATATATCATTTAATGAACCTAACACAAAGGACAAGCTGACCCACACTAAGAGGTTGATGGATAATGGAGCTCAGTGTTTTCTAGATCTCATCTTAACACTATGACTAAATTAGAATACAGTCATAGTGACCTTCACCGGTGCGCATTGTGAAGTAGGTTCCAGTCTAGACAGTCGCGCAGGTAGAAGGTTCAAGATACTTGAAATATAATCATTAGCACAGCACTAGACGAAACAAAATTGCTTTACGCATCTAAAACTCGTAAATGTAAAGAGTTATATGTATCCAAGATCAATAATAATAAAAAAATTAGTGTTAATTAGCATTTAAACAGACTTTGTATTGAAAATTAATTTTATAAATATAAGAGTTATAACAGAATATTAATAAAACAATATCTAAAACTATACTATTAGAGATAAATAAATAATAAATAAAATAAATAAATTTATTGTCAAAAAACAGTACAAACTGCGTATGACCACGTGGAGGGGAAAAAAACTAATTTACTCTCCGGAAGCAAGCAAGGGACCATCCCATCAATTCCGATCAAGGGCCCTAAGGCAGAGGCGGATTCAAAAAATTCAGCAAAAATTCCTAGATAAGATAAAAAGTTAGCTGCGAGTTATAATACTAATAGAATGTCAATATGTTTGTAATTTTAAGCAAAAAATTACATGTAAGTTATTATCGAACTATAGATTATTCTGAGTATAGTGCTTAAAAATTGAAATAACACTAAATTCACGATTTATTGTTACAATAGACCCGCCCCTAGACAAAGCCTAGAGAACCTGTATGATAAATCCGCCTCTACCCGAAGGAAAACCGGAGAAAAACCCGGGCCAGGATGGGGCTACAGAATTTATGTACACAAACGTGCCAATGTTGAGTACACATAAAACTAAATTAATATGAGCCATAAGACAACACAATCATGCAAGAAAATAGTTTTTGAAATTGTTATAAGTTGTTTAAAAAGTACTACAGCAATGGCGTGATAAAGCACAAGACGAATTTAACTTTTGTTAAAATCAATAAATTCTTTTACAGTGTAGAAGCACTGGTGCAGGAGGTAGTTTTTAACCGCGGATTTGAAGATATTCAATTTCATAATATCTTTTATATTCTTGGGCAGGGAATTATATAGAACGATTCCCGAATGGTATGGTCCCTTTTGGCAAAGAGTGGTTGACACTCTAGGGCGATGAATATTACTACTATTGCGTGTATAGTGTTCGTAATTAAATAATGAACGTTAATTCGGTGTGTACTTTGAAACTTTTTATTTTCCCAGAAATACTGTTTCAAAACTTCAAAACAATGCACCCATCATCAACGAATGAAAAACTATATTCGATACTTAAGGAACATACATATTATAAAAAAATATATATTTGAACTTTTAATGTCCAACTCATGAAATAAATTTTATACATGGATCCGGCAAGCGTGCCATATTCCACAAACAAATCATTTATTTCTTAATTAACCTACGAATAAAAAAATTAATTAAATGTCCCACGCAGACTTGGGTCTGACCGTAACATTAAAACGAACTCCACAAAATACCCACACGCGTAAAACCGTTGTGAGGATATACAGCTAATTTTCGCGATGTGCGAGATCATTTTCCATATCATTCTTTTTACTATACTCACTTATGTAATGAGTATATAGAATGTTACTCTCATGTAATTAGGATATAGATATCGACGAAATATCTGTTTTTGGGCTCCCGATACAAAAAAAGGTGGTTTTAAAATCCCGTTCATCTTTGCTCAGTCATCAAACTTCTACGAAATGATTTTTTTTTTAATTTATTAGTTTAAATTTTCGACTGGAGTAAACGTAAAACATTGAGTACCTGCAAAAAATTGAAAACTACACATAGTTGGAGGAAATGTGAAGATACTTTTAATGATTTTGGTACCAAAATTAGTCGGATTATTTTTTAAAAAGGTCCTGAAAATAGCATTGTGTACATTTTCAGTGAAATTTGGCCAATTATTGTGTACATCCCTTCAGTGTCAGAGAGGGTTGGCGATTTTGTTGGTTAGCTTCTTTCTATTTTCATGTTCTTTGTATCGGGTATCATACACGGTTTAATTCACAGTTGTTTTGGCAATTGAATACGACAAAAGTTTTAATAGATATTAATGGAGAATCAAGAACAAATATTTACGCAAAAAGAGTTAAAACCCCGCGCGAGGAAGGTCATGAGAACTCAGTTAGCTATGACTAGAAAATGGACCAATTTCATTCATTCTTCGTATATCGAGTAGTATTTTTTTCGACGCTCGTTCACTAGAAACGTCATAACTTTATTCTAAGGGTACTCACATGAATATCAAAACTGTTTTTGTAAATTCCTCAAACTTCTCCATTTTTTAAAATTTTGTGTACAATATGTGTACTTATTACATCCGTATAAGACGTATTTGGTTTTTAAGTTTGGCATATGCAGTAAAATAATTTCTGTTTTTTGCACTATCACATCAGGGCACGAGATTCCTAAAAAGGAATTTTCGATGTAAATACCCTAACCGCGCGGTGATTAGTTTTGGAAAACTGATATCAGTAAAATAAGAAATGTAACAGTGTTAGACCAAGCGAAAACTGTAAAAATGAAATAAATTAAATAGGATGACAAAGAAGTTCTGGTGTGTGACACAACAAAAGAAGAATTGCATCACATTCTGGAAGAGGTCAAGTAAGAACTCCAATACCAATACTTAAGTAAGCGATTTCTAGCAACTTTTAAACCGTAAACAGAAATAGGAAAATGTACTGTTGCATTTGAGGAGTGTCAACTGAATTAGTGAAATATATGTTTTCGGTGTAAATGTAAATTGCATTGTTTGTCGCTTTTACTCATTCACTGGAAACATTCAAAAATTAATTCAATTCAAGACGATCAAGAATTATAAACTTGAATAATGTCTTTCGTGAAAATAATAACATTAAAGAATATAATATAACCTTCTACCACTTTTTACGCTACCACAAGTAAGGACGTAGTCATTTCATCATATATAACATCGTGCGTAAACTACATTTTAAATAAACACATTCTTGGAAAAAGAATTATATAATTGAAGAATTCTCACAAAAAGAATCTTGATTGCAAAAAAAACAAACAAATTATGTTAAAAAGTGATTAGACTATGTCAAACACATAACATAACCTTTGACACAATGATCATACACAAATATCCTAGAAATGACCGTAACGTATTGATGCAAACTGTGCTGAATATGAAAGCGATCAAGCCCACTAAAGTCAAGGGAAAAACAGCTGGAAGGTGGGTCGAAGTGATTCATGAAGCAACAAAGGAAACAATACGAGTCAGTAGTTCCTAAGTGCAACGTAGCATCGACGGATAATTAATTAGAGATCAGTATTAAGGCTTACGGCATTTACAGAGGAGAAATCCTTCTATCTGGTCATAAAATCTAGTAGTTACCAATAATCGAGTGAAATCATCTTCACAGCTTTAACTAAATGGAAAAAACCCTTACCAATAAATTCTATTATGGTATTACAAAGTTCGACACCGTAATGACATTCATCATTAATAATATAATATTAATGAAAAAACTGTAATAAAATAAATACTCGAGTAAATATTTTATACAACCTTTTAAGCTTTACGTGCTGAAGGTAAACATTCATTGATTCATTAACCGGGAGTGAACTACAGGTGCATTTGATAAAATCATTATCATGTCTCATCTTATGTAAATTGATTCACTAAGAGTCTGGTGAAAGAAAAGAAATCGTAACTAAAAATATGATAATCGGTGACGTGTGGTGTATTGAAGGTTAAAAATTGACACCAGTATGATAAAGGTTCAGAAATGCATGTAAGGGACAGGAAACTCATCCTTTTTGTGTTTTAAGTTGGTGACACACGGATTTTAGATATTGGGTAACGACATTGGGAAACTACATTTAAAACTCCCATCAAACAGTATTCATTTATCTATAACATGAGATATGAAATCGGAAATTATTTGTACCTGAAAGCTGTTCCAATTATTGATGTTGAGTCCAAATACAGACAAAATTCAGAAAATTTATTTTCGAAATAATGAAGTTGTCACAAGAAAAAAAATCCTATTTGAAATATTATGCCTATTATTAGACACCTAACTTACGGTTAATACGCACATTGCATCATCGAAGCAGTAAGAAGGACATGACCTGAAATTCACCGTATGAAGTAAAATTAAATAAAAATTGTTAAAATGAGACTATGAACCTATGAGAGAATATATAAAACTGAACACAAAGAAATACCATCATGACCATATATCAGGGTTATTGACACGGTCTGGTTGTAACTGTGTAGAGCAAGAAATACTTCCTTGTAAATAACTAATCATAGTGCTATAAAGATTTAAAAACCTAAGTTTGCAACTAACTTGACATCTCTGAGTATACAATATTAATAAATAATAATATTAACATAAAAAAATTATTGTATAATTAAAGACCTGCGATCTTAGTTTGGACGAATACCATATATTTTTTTATATAAAGTTCACTCACAAAATATGTAGTATTTGCAGATCCTAAAGTCGTAAGCCTTTAATTATTTATATATTTTGATTGTATAATGAACGTTAATTTAGAAGAATATTGTATAACAAATGACAGGGGTGAAATAAGTCACCAAACCATAATACCAGAAATTAAAAAATTACTCATATATGCGTGATGGAACTATTAACCTTTTGATGCCAAAAATTGGAATTAAAAGTTACTTTATCAATTTGGCATTACATCTCTTACCCGGTAGTTAAGAATGAATAAAGGAATAATATTTACTTTTATTTTATGAGTGCTTTGTTTCTCTAGAATATTTAAATATTTAAAAAAATTATATAAGTAATCTATTTCAATAACATTAAAATTATCAATAAAATAACTCACATAATTTATAAAAGAAAATTACTTTTGTGTGTGTTGTTTGTTAGATTGATACTCAAGATTGTAAGAAAAGGTGTTATGTACTACGTTTCTTCTCCATATGGAGAAGAAACATACAGAATAACCAAGAGGTTAAGTTGAAGTCATGCAGTATTTTGATTTTTTAAATAAATCTATTTTGTTGGTACCTTAAGGTACTAAAGGTGGCCTTTCGTACTCGTAAATTGTGTGATAACATAAAGAAAAAACCGTTAGCTATTTATGATTTTCCCCAGAATTCACGAATAAAAATCATGAACATTTTGTAACAACCTCCTTCTTTTACGAGTCCGTAAGAGGTATAACTAATCGTTGCGAGATAAAGATTGTAATTGTAACTGCAAAATTAATTTTTGAAATTTATTATTACAAATAAATTATCTTTGAGTACAAGACTTTTTCTTCCATATTTAAAACAATTATCCTAAACATATTGTCATTTATTTTCAGAGGTTAATCCAAAAAGTTTGCTAGTGTAGTATAGAACTAAGTTTTTCGCCAAGTCTGTAGGATTCGACGTTCCTTCCTCAGTAACTACCAGACATATTTTATTCCCACTTTCACCAACGGACTATGCTTCACGAGAACGGTTAAGTCAAAGTTAAACTATCCCACATCAGACCCCGAAGGGTCAATGGGGTTCGCGGAGAGTAGAGCTCCGCAATTTCTTGACCTCGGTACTAGGAGGAGGAGATGTGGTCAGCATCTCGCTCCGACCGGTTTGACCCCAGGATACGCCCTGGTACACATTTTTACAGCAGGCTGAGTAGGCATGTTGAGGTGTGATGAAAAATCCCCACCTCATCGGGAACCGAACCCAGCCCATCCAGCCAGCAACTCAGCGCTCTACCAACTGAGCAGTTACCAACGAGAACGGTTAAAGTATATATTTTCTGAGAATTAGCAACTATTATAATTGATGAATGTCGGCTAACATGTCTATGAAGCCGGAAAAATATATATCTTACGAGATAAATTGTAGCGTCAGCTGCATAAACACTGTTAGAGAAATATTCATGCTGGCCCGGGTTTTTCTTCGGCTTTCCTTCGGGTAGAGGCGTAATTTTTATACCCGCTAGGCTCTTGCCTAGGGGCGGTATCCATTGAAATAATAAATTTTGTAATTCAGTGTTAGTTACGATTTTTCATCGACACTTTGGGAATAATATATAGTTTGAAAAAAATACGTACTTGTGAAATTACTTTCTTTTGTTTTATTAAATAAAAAATTTATTTGTATTATGTTAATATTATAACACGTACCGAACTACTTTTATTTTTAGAAGTATATTGAAATGTTAAATCCACTTCCGCATTTAAGGCCCTTGATAGAAATTGATGTAATGGTCCTTTGCTTGCTTTCGGAGAGTAAATTAGTTTATTGTCCTCCACGTGGTCATATACAGTTTGTAATTCTTTTTTGACAATAAAAAAGTTTATTGGAAATAGGAATTAGTTGTATATAAATTCTGCAATAGTTTATGTTTTTCTATCATGGTTACCCTTATCTTCTAAATCAAGATATCAAAAAATAGATGGGTTTAAGTACTTCATCTAAAGAGGCTAAATTTATTATTTATTTATTACACAAAAACGTAAAAATTGTCTTAAAATCGTAATGTTTGGATGAAGTGTTTAGAAAATGTTTTAAAATCAAGCCGCCTTGACCGTCGCTACGATACATCGAAAAAATATTATAAAATTTTAAAAGCTAGCCAAATAACAATATATCACATTATATTTCAATTACATTAAAACACAAGCAAATTGATTTTTAAAAATTATAAAACATCAGTTGACAAAATTAACTGCCAAAATGATAGTTATTATCTTTTCCATTTATCAGAGTTACGAATATTCGAAGACATATACAGCGAATAGCAAGATTACAAGTAACTGGTTGATTGAATGATGTATCGTCACGAAGTCAAAGTTACACTGCAGACCCATTCAAGGTGAATAATAAATCTTACATTTAATACACACACTGCCGATTTTCTAAAGATCATGTGGTGTAACAAAAATACTCCTATGTATCAGAAATTCTCGACGAATAGTTCGGTCAGCGAATGAGAGCCAAGAGCTTTCTAAAAATATTTCACATGTGATATATCGTTTCAGATATATGTTCTCAAAGTCATTGAATAAATGTGAGGAAAATGAGTGTCATATTATGCTGCATTGTAACTTCTTTAGGGCTTGATTCACTCACATTCTCGGACAATTGAGTAATTAGTATATAGAATGTTACTCTCGTGTAATTGGTATATATATATATCAACGAAATATGTTTTCGGTCTCCCGTTACGAAACAAAAGTAATAGTATTGAAATTCCGTACGTCCATCTCTACTCAATGATCAAACTTCTACGAAATGATTGTTTTAATTTATTGTTTAAATTTTCGACTGGATTAAACGAAAAGCATTGAGTACCCGCAAACAACTGAAAACTGCATATGGTTGGAGGGAGTAATAACACTTCTTGGGAGCTTGATTCACGTACATCCCCGTACAATTAAGATCTACCGGTGCAAATCCTTACGTATTACCACAAATAAATAAAATATTTAAGCTTAGTGTTATTTCGAGGAAAACAAATGTTAGTAAGAAATAAAATTGTAAAATAATAGATTTACTACATGACGAAATAGTTTAATCAAAACAAAGAAAACCGTTCAATCTTAAAATGTGGAAAGTTTTCCATAATTTCATGAAAAGTAAAATATTTTACTGGTAAGTAATTATCGTTCCCAATATGACAATATTAATGTATCATTACAGATTGGCGTGGAAATGGCGTTTGTAGAATATTTTTAACGATATAAAACATTATCTGATGTTATGGAATATACGGGTTTGTGATGATTGTATTTACGCAGAAGTATGATGAAAAATGTTTCCAACGCAACGTTTTTCAACAAGTTGAAATAGAGCCATGCAAAGTGAAATTATATTTAATACACGTGTATAAAACCAATCACAATGCAAACTCTCATTTATATATTATTTTACTGAGAATAAAATTATTTAATGCACCGACTTCACAAATATACGTGCAAGGTTAAATCGAGTGAAAATTTACATGAATGAATTTGTTTCATAAAGTGCAGCAAACTTCATACAGAATGCAATTTTTCATCTTATTCATTGTGAGAATTGCGAATTAAAGAAAAGTTAATGAAATGGAATACGGAACACTTTTGATTATTTCCAGTTTCTATAGATTAGATAGAAATATTTTATCTATTATCTCTAAAATTACTGATCGCTATCTCTAGAATTACTGATCAACGATACAGATATTTTCTAGACTATGGTAGGTTTTCATGCTGAATTGTGAAACAATCTAGCACTGCTACAGGTACCGCGTTCATTGTTGAGCAGGAATGCTAGTCAATCGAAGTGAAACGTATTTAATATCCAAGTATCTCACTATTCCACTTATTTAAGTGTCAATTTATTTAACGAAATAGCACCTACAATTTTCTCGAAAGAGTCATTTTTTATGTAATGTCAAAAATGTCGGAAATTAAAAAAAAATGACATAATTTTTATCTTCAAAATTGTAGGTATAATTTGAACACGTCTCTGAGTCATCTTTCGATACATGCTCCATCGTAGAAAATTGTTAGATAAATTAGAACCGTTAAAATCTACCGTTCAAGGTTTCTCTCAACCATTCAACTATCAATGCCCGTAGAATCTGGTCTATCGGCACTAGTAATATTGCTGTTAATAAATAATATTGCATGAAAATATATTTCCGTCACATAATTTGTTTGCACGTACTCTATTCCTTTCATTGGCTCATACAACTTCCATAACAGTATTCCACGAAGTAAAATTAGATATTTCTGTCTTCATAATTTTAAAAAGTCAGAAAATAATAAAATGGCATTCAATTTAATAATTTATGGGGGGACAAATTACTCTTTATTAAATATAATGTTTTTCACTAATAATGGAAACAAATTGAAAGATGGATCAAAAAGGTATATTAAGTTGATGCAGCATTCAAAGGTTGTCTCGTGTATAGAGGCTTCTTTGTGGACAGTTGGGATAGTGAGAACCTCTCAGTTCTTGGTGGGTTGTCGTTAATTTTCATTACCTTTTAGATAAATTACGATTCCACTACTGGCTCGTTTCCTATTACGCTGTCGGATGCAAAGCAGAATTCCATTTGCCGTGACAAACGGCGAGTGGGAATGTAAACCAACTCGTACCCTTTGTAACTTGAAGCCATTCTTCCTCTACCACCAACACGTATCATTCATTGGTAGTACACAGAACTGCTTGCATTTGAATTAGAAAAACGTTCAAACGAGTCTTCGTAAAGGGTATTACTCCAATACGACAAATGCGTCTCAATATCATTCGTAACCATCGGTATTCATAATCTATGCGCTCTGCAGTGAAGGTTATTACGATTACAAGCCACGTATCTACCTAATCTATATAAAGGGGTCATTGGCTCTGACATAAGTTATGAAGCACTTGTCGGCTTTGCAGAAAGTTCGTTGAGCGCTCATTGGAATAGCTGAGCAGTGAATTCTTGAAAACAATTGAGGAGTGAATTCTTGTCACGTCCCGGAATTTGACTCCATTTTTTAAAATCACTTTATTTTAACAACATAAGTATTTAATTCAAGACTCGCATGTTTTAAAAGGTTATATTCAATACAAAAATTTAAAATACTTTAAATATGGAGAATTGGCAAAAACCTGATAAAAGGAAAATATTGAAAATGTTCATAATACGCAAATAATTTCATTGGAGCAACCGTCACGCTGCGTAGTAAACATAAAAACTCCTAGTTTTACGTTCAAAACTGTTATTGATACTATATTAACTGTGATTGAAATAAAATATAACCTTCATCTTTCCTAAAAGTCTGATTTAGAAATATGTTTTGCGTTATGGACAAAGTAAGAATTGAATAAATCATCAATCAAAATCGCTATATTTCTACACAGTATTCTTGCAGTTACAACTTGCAAAACTTAAATAACTAACAAGCAAAATATACAATTACTTAGGAAGCATTTATAGTTACTGAAAGCACAATTAATATCCCAAGCAATTCAGAAACAATGATTCTCATATGGTATAATATAGAGTAGTAATGACAGTGTAATTATTCAAACATATCGACGAATTACTACGGAAGAGAATTTTTAGTGGAAACTTAGATGTCATATTCACTTATGTATTACTGTGATTCAAGGAAGAAGACTCTTCACTTCAAAGAGTTTTGATCTCACAGAGTGCAAAACTAATAAAATAGATATTTCTCCGATTTTCGCCTAAACGTTTTAGAATATTAAAAATATTTGTTTGTCAAGAACTTAAAAATTGTTACAAATCGGTTAATATCTTTTTTCCTTCACATTCAAAGGGTTTTTTTTTTGCTTAGGGTGTTGATTCAAAACGTTCTACCTACCTTTGGGGGTGTTTCGAAATATTTCCGGAAACAAGGCAATGCGTGCGTGAAATGAGAGAATGAAAATAAAGAATGACGTGAAAGAAAAGTGAATCTTATTAAAAACAAATTTCTACACTTCGGACGAAACGCGCCATGTACTACGCGGTATTCCACGTAAACAAGTTATCATCAAGCGATGCACCCCGACGGATGTTGAAAATTAGAACTCCACTTGTGATTTTTCTCTACTAGTAACACGATTTTTCAGTCGTAAAAAATAAAATTCCTGTTGTCTCAAACAAAAGGAAACAATCGCAGCCCTTAAACATTTGCTACCTGTCTTATTTTCGCTGCGGCATGACTGCCGCTCTACCCTAACGAATTACGCCTTTATACGTCGACATTTCTCCATTTGCGATAGTTTAGCTGCAGTTCTAAAGCAGCTTTTTTTCTGGTTTACAACACTGCAAATACTTATATAGAGTAACTGACAACGAGTCTACCGGAGGCGACGATGGATAAATGTTAACAGTAATTGATATAGAGTTACTCAAAAATGAAAATAAAAAGACCAGATATTTATAATAAACAATTAAAGGAATATAAGGAACGTAATGTAAAGTAAAATCGTTGAAAATCGTAATTTAAAAGAAAATTCAACAATTCGTCAAAACTGCTTTTTGTCATCCGGTAATGCTTGAAAAACTTTGCAGGGTGCTCTCATAAATTTTCCAATAACCTGTAGAACTGCCATAAATAATCTTTGACTGGGATGTCCCTAATAAGTTCCTCTTGCTTGCAGCAAAAGAGCGATCACACAAGTTTCTATGACATTCGCAGCAAAACTGATTTATCTATCAGTAAGCACCTCGCAGATTTTCTATGGCAGCTTTTTCATGTTCACCGTGACTATAAATGAGAGTGGAGGTGGAGCCCAACGCGTGAGGACACCGCGTGGCGCAGCGCCGTGCGCCGGGCGTCGCACTCACCCATGCACAGCTGCAGCAAAGCCAGCGCCGCGATGAGCATAGTCCTCCCGGAGACGCCGGTGGCTGTGGCAGCGGCTGGTGGCAGCGGCATCCTGGCAGCGGTGAATGGACACCACGAAGATCTCACCCCTTCAGTGGCACTGTGGCGCGACTCGCGGTAGGAAGGAAGAAGGCGCTGAGCGGACGGGAGATGAGCAGATCCTCCGCCGCCTCGGCGGGGTTGTGACAGCCGTTGCAACGCCACTCGCCTGAGCACGTTGCCTCGCACGCTCTCCGATGGGACTATTATCCCGTCGCGTCAGAGCATAGTCGACGCACGCTCACGTTCACGCACCCGAGGGACCTTCGACTGAGGCGCGGCGTGACCGTGCAAAACATAGTAACAGACGAAGCAGTTGGTACGTCTCCACCACTCTCCACTGCAAGAAAGCGAGCACACCGCGGAAGTACCACCAATCGATCACCACTCTCAAACAGTAAAGAAACAAGTATTTCACACGCGCACCAAAAAATCACAGACCCGTTTCAGAGGTCACGAGTGCACTGACACCGTCACACACTAGTGCGATCCAAGGGTTACAAACACACACGCAGACGAGCGCCCGTTTGGGGGCGTCGCGTCACCTGACTTCACACGCACACGCACGTTCCGCAGGTCAGGCCATGGCGCGGCGTCGGGGCGGCAGTGCAGTGGTGGCGATGGCGGCGGTGAGACGGATGATGACGAGGCGGCGAGGAGGGCGGCGGCGGCGGGGCACGATGTGCGGCCGTTGGCAGACAAGGGCCCCGGCTGCTGGGCGACGGTGCGGCGTCCGCTCAGCGACTGCAGCCTCGCTGCCACCCGGGTCGCGCCGCCTTGCTGCGCGCGCACACGCTCTTCGCCGCCATACCGCCACCGCCAACGCCACCAGCCACGCGCCCGATACCTAGCGGCGGCGCGCGGAACCACGCTACGCGAGAGGGTAGTAGCAGCAGGGCGTGGATACGATGGATAGGGACAGGTCACGATTAATGAAGACATTTCCTTTATTCGAAGTAGTCATCAGGTATATTCGTATAATACAAAGAAAGAAACCTTGTAATAGCTGGGGGGAATGAAAATACAGAATGTATTTCAAGAAATGTAATAATTACGATAAATTGTAATGATAATGTAAAAAAAGTTTCGTTTAATAGTTCGTGTTAAAAAATTTCGTGTTAACAGACTCGTCTGTAATTCAAACCAAAATGAATTAAAAAATGCAAAAAAATAAATTTTCACTTTTACAACTTTTGTACAGTTGAATGTTGTATTCGTTCTCCCTTCAGCCTTCCATTTTATTTTTTTCATCGTTTAGTCAAGCCACTATGTGGAGAGGGTTGAATAGGTTCATAGCTATATTTATTGATACAACAACGATGGATATATAAACAGAGAGAATTTAATGCATTTTACAAAAGTAATTTAAAACCTGACCGAGAAGAATTATATCTACCGATATTTTCATGGAAAATTCAAGACGTTTCAAATATCTTGACATTAAAAAAATCTATTGGCTAAGATAAAATGATTCAATTTTAAAAGAACATTATAGATCCAATTCGTGAATGTAAAAAAATCAAATATTTTGTGTGTGGTGTGGGCGAGGAAGTGTAAGCACGAAAGGCAATTTTCGTCGAGCAGGAGAATCGGGAAATTAATTGTACAGCTCGGAATTATTTATAAGAAAATAAAGGTCCCGACTGAAAAACTAGAGCAATACAGAATGATGGTTAGAGTTTTTTAAATTTGTATCTTTTATTCTATTATTTTATGTGAATATTATTTAATTTTTTGTGTTGAAATTTATTTAATGCGACTAACTATTTATCTCTCCAAATTATTTTTAAAAGTTTCAATCCCCATCTTCTTTAATTTATACGATACAATTTATTTTTATTTCACATTCTCTAATGTAAGCTCTATTATTTGTAGCGCTAAAGATAGTTTAAAAGATAATATAATCAATTAAAAGTTAGCAGATTATCTATGAATCAGGAGATTATTTTTCATTTCAATGAATTGGATTTAAGTGATTCAAAGTAAAACTAAAATAATTAAGCTTTATCGGAAATAATGGCGGAGGTGGCTGAAAAATTATTACGTATATAAGAGCCACCCCAATTTTTGGTAAGGGTATACTTTTTCACAATGTTTAAACTACTTATGATCCTAAAATTCTCGAGAGATTTGACGATAGAAATGAAAGATGAATAATAGACGAAGAACGTTAACATTTCTTCTCCTTGACAGAAGAATGGCCAAATGAGTTTATTTGGAGAGTAATTTTTAAATGGAAAATGATTTATGTACAATGTCTGAGGCATGGTAATAGGAAAAAGTAACCGGAAAGGTTATTTGAAATTTCAAGGAACACTTGTTGCAAATAAAATTAATAGTATGGTTAATATTGTGTAATTACAAGCGCAGAGAAACTACTCAAATTTACTGCTAATCGCATAACTGTTGTGTGTGAAACTTACTAATGTGTTCACCAAAGTTTGATTGCGTTTCGTGAGGTGGATAATATATTGAATACATAATCGAAGTGACCGAATCGTAAGAGCAAAATTACGCAAAGGTTGTGAAAAACATTATTTTCAAGTACCGACCCAAAAATTAAAAAGAAAACCAAACAATTCAGATGTTTTAACTAGAATTTTATTTCGGTGGAATGTGAATGTTCCTTCTATCTGGATTTTAAAATAATTTGTAATAACATACTTATAATTTGTAATAACTCTCTGACAAGTTCAGGAGAACTTAGAGAGGTTTTTAAGAACATTTGTAAGAATTAGGACTGTCTCTTATACANCGTTAAATTTGTCAAAATTTGAGGAAAATATGTTTATTAAAATAATTTGCATTTTGGTTTTCTCAATTTTTTTAAGTCAATCTATTGAACTAACAATGGGTGATGAACTGATTCTCAAAATATTTTGTTCTGTCATTTCTTCATCCCATGTTTATATTAAACAATGATTTAAATATTTTAGCACTGTTTGTTAATATCGTCATTTGGGATTCTGTATTTATATTTGTAATTAAGCAGGAAAATAGTCGCCAATTGATGTTTCGCTCTGTAAATAAAAAATATATTGATTTGTTTGCTGATCTATAAATAATACTTCACATGGTAGGTTAGAATTTTCTAGTGGTACTTACAACCGAAAACGAACGTTCTCAGATGCTTACTATTTTCGTAATGATTTTCATAGGAAATTAGTTACCGATCACATTCACTGAATTCAGTTACTTATGTAAGAGTTTCAAAATTCACAAAAATATTTCTCCCATTCAAGCGAAGAACGGTCTATGCAACTCAATGTGTGTACTATAAGACAAATACTGTGGTATTTGTTGGAACCTTCATTTCTATATAAAAAATTAAATACTGTAATAACTGCATAAGTGATAGTCCTACATTCCAAATAAGCATTCCGAATCAATACTATAGATAATCAGACAGTAACTGATCTACAACATCTCTTAATTTCACAGAAATTTCAACAAATAACTTACAATGGGTAGTTCACCGTAATGCAATATTGCTATATTAAACTCTATTAGCGACGAGTTATGCTTTTATAACAACGAGTATCAATCAAGATTAATTTCGTGAAAGCACAGGTATGCCCTATAAATAAATTGAAAGAGTCATTTTGAATTTCG
Source organism: Laupala kohalensis (assembly GCA_002313205.1). Lineage (NCBI taxonomy): Eukaryota > Metazoa > Arthropoda > Insecta > Orthoptera > Trigonidiidae > Laupala > Laupala kohalensis. Next base: position 836,520 of record NNCF01126454.1, read on the forward strand.
GTTTATTCCACTACCATGTCCAATTGTAATATCCAAAACATCAAACTTGTGGAAAAATAATATAATTTTTGAATTTATGCGTAGGAAGAAAAAAAATTATTTGGTATTCATCTCTTCATCTCAAACTAATTTCAAACACTTATTTTCTTTGCGCTAGACGTTCATCGGTATCAACGTGACGTTTGTTAATTGCTATTGAAGATCTTTTCTACTACTGCATATCCTTTATCTTCTTGTTATTCTCGATAAGTAAAAATGGTCCTGCAGAGGTTTCGATTATATTTTGGGATCATTTTGTTGAAATATTAAAATTATTTTAATTTGTATGTTACATTGGACTATAATTTTTGTAAAGCACTTTAGTGTATGACAATTGACAAGTATCTCGGGAGTTCACACACTCAGTGTTTCCATTGATTCAATATCGCAATTTTACGTGATGTAATACGATGTGCTTTAATATTATCTGCATTATTGAACCAATTGCACGTTTTTCACGTGGTTTGTTTTCTATAATAATAATAATAATAAAATACTAGTATTAACGATCAGAATCAATTGGCTGAGTCCCATGACAAGCTCCGCTCATTAATGGATATAGTGAAAACCTTCAGTGAAGCCAAAAGAATGAATCTTGGCCTTGATAAGTGTGCCACAGTGGGTATACAGAGGGGCAAAATGGAATTAACAGACACACCTATTGAAGGAATACATGAACTAAAACCAAAAGCTCTATATACATTGGAATACTCCAAAAAGGGGTAAATTGATCGAGTTCATCGCAAGAAAGAATTAAAGAAATTAAGAGGCGTCTAACTAAAGCACTCAATACCGAATTATCTGGGGCAAATAACATCAGTACGATTAATATCTAGAACGTACTTGCTATTACTTACAAGGGAACTTTAACAAGCACTGCTTGAATGTGGTCCTGATTTATACTGAAACATACCGTCTATAATTTCGTCCTGTCAAAATATTAGAGACGATGGCACACTGGAAGACACTGAAAAAAAATACGAAAAGCTGATTCTTTTCGCACGTTGAAGAGTTATTCTTGTGGATTTTGTACAAACCTGAACTACCAGACTGACAAGCACCTACAGCCGAATGAAGTTGCTGGGCTTTGATTCGTCCGGTTTCTAGGTATTTTCACCATTCAGGGAAGAAACACAAATGTAAACTAACAGTTGTTGATTCCCGAGCATTTGAGAAAAGGAAGAACTGATTCAGTTGAGTCAACTAGTAAAAATTAATTCAGCTTACAACGTTATTCATGTTCAAGTTTCAATTCTGTATCTTTGGACCAAGTGAAATGATATATCTAAAATTCTATGTATTTGTTATTTAAATATTGACGTTACCAAATTTTACATTTTCTAAGTAATCTAAATGTATTGGAGGAAATAAAAGTATGCATCAAAATTTATTTCAACTTTTTTTGTCATTTGTGGCGGATTTAAGAGAAATAATTATTTTCAGAACCACTAAAAGTTCATTTAAATCTTAATATAATTTCACGTGTGTTTATGTGGATTTTTAGTAGATCTCTTCTGGTGAAAATGTGTATTGTAGAAAATGTGTATTTATAGTACATATGAAATATTTTTTAAAAAACATTGAACTATAAACAAAAACAACGAAATCGGTTTCGTTTTGCTCATCTCACTTTTCTGTGTTGCAGTCAAATACCAGAGATACTTTTAATGACATAATGAAAACAGAATTTGTTCGATATTTAAGTACCAAAAGCAGATAAATAAAGTTTGTCATTAATGTCTAACAAATGTCTGAAAGATCGTAATTATAAGGAGATAGATATCGTATTTTGTTATATCAGCGGGATTCAGTATGAGAAGGATATTGAAGTGATATCACGGCACGATTTGCGAAACTCATGGCAGCAGTCGGTGACCTTTTACTAAAGCAACAGTATCGGTCTGTAGTGAAAAGGGAAACTTTCCGCATGTTTGTCCTAAGTGTGAGCGGAAAGAAGACACCACAAATCGGCAAACTTCTCGATATTTCGGTGTCTTCTACAGTGCCATCGTCGCGAATTATTTGACATGACATACTAATAGCCAATTTGTTTCAGTATTAACAAATTCAGGACCACTTTCTACCTGCGCTTTTTGAAAGTTCCCTTGTTAGTCCTTTGGCGTAGTAAAATGGTCAAACACTGATCTGGAAGAACTTCTATCTAGGATATTGTTGACAAAGTTCCGGTAAATTGTAACATCAGGACCAGTGCAGTCTATCGATTTTTGAAATATTAACATTTTCAAGCATTTTGCTAGCCGGAAATTCCTAAGGAGATTAAGGGTCGGACCAGTTGCCGCCAAATAAGGAAAAATACCCGCCACTAAGCCTTCCCGTTATGGAAAGAAGAGGGTTTGAAAAATGTCGAGGAACAGATGTGTGGAAAAATACCAGGGTTCGGAGCAGCGTAGGCTTTTTATTAACAAACACCGGTATTGGTGATTTTCGAAATACGTCATCACAAACCAAGCCAATGAGAGGCGAGTCACATGAAAAGAAAATTGATGAGTAATTGGCTAACGAGAACAACTTACGGCAGAGGAGGAGGAGTGATCTTCAAAATTTTGGGATCACGAAGAAGGGATGTAGCTCTTTAAATAAGGAGTAGCGACGCTCCAAGTCAGATAGTATTCAGATGACACAGGTCATATTATTAGAGATCATATTGTGATCAGTGTCGCTGAGAGATCAGACAATATCCGTTCTGATATCTCAGAGACTTAGCACTATTCTGCACGTCTCTTCATTATTATATCTGACTCATTACTTCAGTTAGAGTGCTGCTGGATGGTACTAGATAAGATTCTGGTGATCATCCTGGTCGGCATTATTTTTATTTGTGTAAGCCGTATCAGATTAATCAATTACGAGCATTCTGTTACCCGGCGTGCAACGAACTATTTAAACTTGAGCTAAATGCCATCTTTACGAATTTTATTTAGTGCGGCGAGAATAGCGTTTGCCTCGCTTAAATGTATTCGGTACGTGAGTGATGAACATTTTGACTCAGCGGTCAATGGCACTGAACAGTACGAGAGCCATTAAGCCGTAAAATATTCGTCAAGTTGTGGTGGATGACGGTATTGGTGATGTCTCATATTCCACGCGGAGATCGACTTGATGGTTGTACCAGCGAGCGTGAAAAGGACGGTCACTGGGGGCTGTTTTTGAATGGACTTGAGAGACGGAAGGCAACGACGAAAATCAATGAAATGCATAATCCACGACGTTTTGTAGCTGCAAGTCAAGCTTTCAATAACATAGTAACTGCATGAAGTGCCGAGTACGGTGCATTGCATGCGCCAGTAAAAATATCAGTAAAGAATTCTGACGTGCCCGTAATATTTCCAAAGACTTTTGTGACGCAGATAATTTGTATTAATGTTTATGTTAAAAATAAATGCTCCAATGCAAATTTTGTAAATAACCTAAAAGACTTACAAAAATGGCCACTAATTTGAATAGAGAGTGAACTGACTTTGTTTGCCACAAGTGATCAATTAAGCAGATGTGTGTGTTCTTGTATCGCTATTAAGATTTTGTATTGAGGGGCTATATTTTGGAATGGGAGTGTATAAGTGTTGTATTTTCAGGGGAGTGTTCTAATGGTATTATAAAATGTAATTTACATGTCAATAAATAATTAAAGGAAATTTATAAGTGTTGGGTTTCCGTTAAGAACGGTTTATGGATATTCCACAACAATAAAATGGACCGAACCCCGACATTTCTTTTGTTTATAACCTTGTTCTGGGGCAAATTAAATATTTTAGAATAAGTTGTCCAAGTGGGCTAGGTAAGCGGTACTGTTATAATTTATTAATCATTTTCAAGATCCCCATTAAATTTTCTGTTACAATTGAAGCCGCAACGTGAGGCCATGCATTACATTTAACCCCAGTAGCAACCATTTAATTATATAGTAATATAAAAAAGGTACAATGGCAAATATATAGTAAATAATAAAAAATATATAAAAAAAAGTATGAATCCACACGTTCCGGCGCCAATTGTAATATACAAAAAAGGGTTGAAATTTAATGATGCACATTTCGGAATGAAATTTAATGATGCACATCTTAAACAATGTTACCACATCTCTTGACCGTGGAGAAAATCCTCAGGGTGTTTTTCTTGACTTATACAAAACATTCTATGTCATCGATCACGGAATTCTCCTTTCCAAATTGCATTCTTTAGGCATTCGTGGACTTCCACATCAATGGCTAACTTCGTATTTACAAGATAGATATCAAGTCGAAATATCCAATACTTAAAATACAATACTTTAGTGTTGTCTTTCAGAAACAAAGCCACTTACTTACGGAGTACCACAAAGTTCAAGTCTCGACCCTATAAACTATTTATTGCATGTGAACGACATATCGTCTACATCAGATTGCAAAATGATTTTTTTGCTGATGACACTAATTTACTGTGTAAGCACGCCAATGCTCAAAAAGTTTTGTCTAACCTTTCGACTTGGTTCCATGCAAATCGTCTCATTGTAAACACTGACAAAACAGTGTCTATGTCATTTCACAATAGTATCACAAAATCTTTACCCCAGGTTTCTCTTTCTTTAAACGGAACACAATTAAAAACTGTTACAAATACAAAATTCTTAGGTCTCCATATTCAAGACAACCTCAAATGGAATTGTCACATTGACAATCTTAATTCCCAATTAAGCAAATTGTGTTACGCATTCCGAATCTTAGTTAACGCAGTTAGTCCACGTATTTCCCGTTGCGTATATTTTGCAAACGTTTACTCCCATTTACGTTACGGCATTACCTTCTGGGGTAATTCCGGTCAGAGTATTCAAACTTTCAGAATTCAGAAGAGGATAGTTCGGATAATTTGTAAATTTCAACCCCGAAACTCTTGTTAACCTTTATTCAAGGAATTAAATATCTTAACACTTCCCTGCATTTATATTTATGAAACGGTTGTGTTTGTTAAGAC
>NNCF01126454.1:841553-852431 GCA_002313205.1 Laupala kohalensis
CCACCCTTGCTTCATACGAAACACTCTCGTTCACGAACACAATACTCGCAATAGTAATAATATTCATCGCCCTAGAGTGTCAACCACTCTTTGCTAAAAAGGACCTTATCATCCGGGAATCGTTCTATATAATTCCCTGCCCAAGAATATAAAAGATATTATGAAATTGAATATCTTCAAATCCGCGGTTAAAAACTACCTCCTGCACCAGTGCTTCTACACTGTAAAAGAATTTATTGATTTTAATAAAAGTTAAATCCGTCTTGTACTTTATCACGCCTTTGCTGTAGTACTTTTTAAATAACTTATATCAATTTTAAAAACAACTATTTTCTTGCATGATTGTGTTGTCTTATGGCTCATATTAATTTAATTTTATGTGTACTCAACTTTGGCACGGTTGTGTACATTAATTCTCTAGCCCGATCCTGGCCCGGGTTTTTCTCCGTTTTTCCTTCGGGTAGAGGCGGATTTCTTATACAGTTTCTCTAGGCTTAGTCTAGGGGCGTGTTTATTGCAACAATAAATCGTGAATTTAGTGTTTTTTTCAACTCTTATGATTTTTAAACACTGTACTCAGAATAATCTATAGTTCGATAATAACTTGTACATGTAAATTTACAAACTTATTTGCGTTAAATTACAAATATATTGACATTATATATGTATTTTAACTCGCAGCTAACTTTTTATCTTATCTATGAATTTTTGCTGCAATTTTTGAATCCGCCTCTGCCTTAGGGCCCTTGATCTTAATTGATCGGATGGTCCCTTGTTTACATCCGGAGAGTTTATTGTCCTCCTCGTGGTCATATGCAGTTTGTACTGTTTTTTGACAATAAATTTATTATTTATTATTACCTTGCTCATTCGGCAAATAATCTCGGGAATAAGATATGTTGTTACGAACGAATAACCATTCGTCGTAAAACATAAATAATATATAGGGGGGGACTTGTGTGTTTCAACAAGCATGGAGAAGATTAAAGGTATAATAAGGTTCTTTTTGTGGACACGCTTCGGATTCACAAATTCACATTTATTATAACATAACATTTACACATATATTTTCTTAAATCTACAAATACAGAATTACAAACTTGATGTTGAAGTAGCAAATTTGCAGTTGGTCGTTGCGTGTGACCAACGCTCTGTGAACAACACTTTCTACAGAGTTTAAACAATTAGAAACATGAACCATTGTTCATGTAACATTCCCCTGGTATCCCGTTTCCCAATTTATACAGAATTACTTTAGTGGACATTTGCAAAGATGAAGTGGGATTGTTGAATCTCCACGAAATATAAAAAAAGGTCCTCTGTTCTCGAGTTTTCGAGAACGCCCCCCAGACATCAACTAAGTGATATTTACGATTTACCTGCTTTATTACATTTGAGTTGGTTTTTTGAAAACCTTTGATATGCGCAGGATTTTTGAATCCATCGAGAATTTCTCTCGATGTAGTCCCCATTTACGAGGAATTTGAGTTGTGCATTAGATCAAGTGATTCTAAATGCAGATCTCGTTATTACGACAATATATACTTAATAAGGTGATGTGCTTATCAGCAATCCTCTCTCCGCTGCCACGGCTGAGTTGCCCTGGTCTTCTGTGGAGTAGTTTTCCTGGTTAACGTGATGTTCCGGCTGCCTACGGATGCCTTGCCGAGGTCTTCTTATCGGGAGGTTATCACGTCCCAAATCAGCAGTGATGTTCGTTGAACATGCTGCTGTAACTTAGAGAATATTATAAGCATTTGTGTTCGTAGTCATTTCACTGCGAACGTCGCACTATATGAAAAAATAGCACAACGGTTGTATGATTTCAATTTTGGAAATCATGATTTAAACATAAGTTTCATCGTATCACACTAATAAATAGCACAACAGTTAGGCTTCACGCCACGACGATAGACGACGTTACATCTCGACACACGACGACGGAATGGATGAATGTTTTGCCCGAAGGCGAATAATCTTGAGAGTCCCTAATCGGTAAAGTCACAATCGGTAGTCTGAATCGAATTTCAGAGTGTCATTATGATGCTCTGAATATAAACTATGTCGAATTTCCTCTTAACATGGCGACGCACTGATCACAGCAGTGGTATTACGCCACGACACACGACGATGTGGTGGAACTGGACGCCACGGCGAACCTTGTAGAATGGATATAGAGAGATTGAATGCAGCTGTATTTATAGCTGCCCACGGAACGTACACATAGGGCACGTTCATGAATGTTGAGTCATGGAGCGTGCATAGTGGGTACGTTCATTGTTCGTATCGATAGTCTCGATTGTATCGAAACTCACTTTCGATAAGTATCGATTGTATAGGCATGGAGCTTAAAGGTCAGAGAGCGTCTATATACAATGAATGTCTATATAGACATAGAATGTTTATGCACAAATATATTTTTCATAGAACGTTTATAACAATAAATATATAATTTATAATAATAAATACACAATAAACAATAATTAGAAATAAGAAACCCTTACAAACGTTTGGTTTGTAACATATGTCTTTTTGATATAAAGTGGCAAGGACAGGATTGGGTTCGGCTGATAATTTTCGTGAACTACACACCAATCTTTCGTAAAAGAAACACATATTTTATTAACATTGGTTAAATTATTATTACTCTTATTACAAAAGTACGACACTACACTTCATAATTTCACATATAAACACTACCCCAAAAAGTCATTACTATCAAAATATACATGTTACAATATAACTAAATTTATCACTTTAAACGGAATGAAAAGATTTAAAAGTTTGTGATTTTTTAGCAAAGTTCATCATACTGGTGTAACCAGAGTTCATTATCTAAATCCTTACATAACACGTTTCTACAATAACAGTCACAATCGCCACAAGAGTCTTTGACCTGCATTTGTTATCTCTTGATGAAATTTTCGCTCGCACATTTATAAAGCAAACGTGGTACCGTAAATGGCCCTTGGAAGAATTACTTTACAAATGAGAAATTGAGTACCAACCGCCGTGGAATGACGTTGACCTTCGGAGGGCGTGGATTAGTTGTGGTGAGCCTGCCAGTTCGATTCCCTCATCGAACGTTGGATGTCGATTGAAGATGTCGATTAATGTCAGTTGACATCTCACAACGAAAACAACGTTGAAGAATAAGCGGATGCGTCTTTGACAGTGCATTGACACCCAAATGTCTCGTCAATAGAATATCCCGAAACTCAAAAATAGAATATTCTCGAAGATCACAACAAAGTTAACTATTCTTCGAAAAAGGCTAAACAGAATTCTGAATCTCGCAAAATAAAAATCATCTCAAAAATCTGTATCACTGTCCTTCACAAAACCAAAATCAACAGTTCTCTCTAAAATCTAAAAGCACAGTTCTCTCTCAAAATCGAAATCGACAATTCTCTAAAATCTGAAGTATAATTCTAGCCCAACAATCTTTCTCAACCATCTCGAAATTTTAAGTCACAAATTTTCTCGAAGTGATCATTCCCAATCTTAAATAATAAGCTCCCCCACTTCTCTGACAGAACTACGAAAACTATCCCCTCCCAACGCTGACGTCGTTCATCCTCTCTAGCCAATTCCTAGCAATTTTTCACTCATGTGTCTTTCTTCCAATTGGTTAGATTTTCTGCGACGAAGTTCTTTTCAACCAATAACTTGTTTTAACTAACACCACTTCGTCTTGTGGCTAGGTATTTTTCCTAAAGTGACATCTAATTTCAATCAACGGATGTGTGATGCACTTCTCTCACACGGGTCTATTCATTTTAATACAAGGGACCCATTTCTCTGCCCTCTGCAAAATAACACTTAAGTTTGACATGTCTGCTAACCATCATTTTACCCATTCTTCATTGCTCTCTGTCCTCTTTTTAGGTTTTAAAAATTGAGACCTTCATCGCTCAACATCGTCTAATTGGGTCTCTTACTTGCGAAGGGTCTTCGCACAGACATTCATTCATTCATTCCTTCACAAAGCTAAACCCATTTACCTTTGCTCTATGGTTTCTCGCAATATCACAATTACTCGTTTGTTCTCCCTTTCCATAGTTTCTGGACGCTCATTTCTAACGACGACTGTCCTTCCTCTTTCATAATTTCATCTTGAAACATGCCATATATTTTTCAGAAGTACTAAAACGTATTATGAAAGTCTACAACCAGCTGTTTGTTATGGAATTTGGGCAGCACCGCGACGCGTGCTGAAGTGAGGGTCATACCCCCTTCCACCATCCTTTGTTAAAACAGACCTTTCTCGGAATCCGTCGGTTCCTACCTACGTTGTTCGAGGGTTCATATTAAGAGCCTTTTTATTTTCGCACCTACACAGATTCGCGATTCTCTTCCATTTATTTCAAAGCTATTATAAAAATAGTAATAAATAATTATTTATTACAATAGATAATTCTCTTTTATGTTTATTAAGCGTCTTATGAGTATAATTTTACGTAAATTGTATATTTTTCCTATTATACAAACCACTGATCCTAATTTTCGCTAGTTTTTAGGAAGGTTGCATAAACTACTGTCGTCTAGCTACTATTTTCTGGAGTTTTAGCTTACCCCATGTGCTGGATACATTATAATCATCAATTTTCAGTACACCATATTGTTTTGCAATCGATGTTGACGTCTCTTCAGAAATTATTATAAATACCAACTTCCAGCAGTACTTGAAGATTTGAAACACGTCACGTATTGGGATAGACCTGTTTTGAAGGAAAATACAGTGGATTATAATCGCCCTGAAATCCTTCATGTTTATAAAGAAAATAAGATAACCCCTTTAATATATTGCTGTTCCTCAGTCTCACAGTATTAATTCAACTGAGACAAAAAGTAATGCAATACGAGGAGCTATCAATTAAAAACAAGAATATATGGAAGTTAGGCAGGATTGAATTTATCCTCTTAAAGATATCTGTCGAAGGTATTTTGTCAAAGAGGTTCAAGCAGAATTTGTAAGACCAAGGAATCACAGTGAATATCACGAAGGTCGCACAAAAGGTCGTCCTCTGAACACTTGTCACAAAGTCCTAAATTATTTGAATTATTTAATAACTTATCATGTAGGTGAGGATGAATTTCTTTTCTGTATTGATAAAGCCCAATATCTTTACAATCTATGGATTAGGTGAATATTTTTCAGTTTCTATTGAAGAATAATCCTTCATAGTATAAAGCAAAACTAGTAATATTTATTGTTCCTGTACATAGTTTTACATGGATATGGTACATTAAACTGGGATTTTTTTTAAAAAGCCAAAAGGTAACAATATATGTGTGGGATAGTCATTAAATACATTATGAACATTTTAATATTACAAATACAGGTAAGTGAATTCACATGTGTGCTTTATTTATAAGTCAAATATTTTGTTATTTATATTCTTATTGTTATATTCAGAAAAAAAATTCATTTTCTTCAATACTTTATTCTTAGCAAATGTAAAGAGGAAGACATATTTTTGGAAATTTGCTGTACATGGTAACATTTTTCGTCATGTTTAACGAACTACCTGATATATCAACAGAATTTCAAGATTTGAGGAATGTTAAATCAAACATCTAAAAACTATTTTCTGGAATTTCAATCTTCAGTTTTAAGTAGGGGAAAAGAAGTGAACATACTGAGTTTATTGACCTGAATATTGACCTGAAAGTGAATTTGACACATACCTCAAAGCACAGAGAAAAATATTAAATGTAGGAACTTGGAATTAAAATCGGGTATTGTTTATGTATTGTAAAAACTCACAAAGAGAGCATTTTTTGAAATGAAGCTTTTATGAGATGAAGAAGAGAGAAATATATTTTGACAAATTTTTACTGAGCATCTCAAACTAAACAAAATAACAGAATGATTTTTGGATGTCAACAAAATGAGAATTGACATTAAATTATAACGAAGTTTCAACTGCATCACAACAAAATTCTCATTCAAAGAGGAGAGTATTTTTATAGGTAATGTACGAGTAAAAGAAAAAAAACTAATGAAACGATTGTCCGAAACTGTTTCATCCAATTTGCGATTGACTGTATAACATATTCATTCATCAGGCAACGTACTTTCCAATAAATAATGTGAAAGTACATTTATCCGCTGTGGTAGGGAAAATCGTTGTTAGATCACTTATTTGATCTTTATAACTATTTCACAGAGGTGTAGCTGGAAAACTCGAGACATTCATATCATGTAATTACCAAAAGTATTATTTCAGAAAAATTATATTTTATTGTGCTGCATATTATTCTTCATATTTCTATAACCTCCGGTTGGAACATATAATTTGCTTTATAATTGCGGTAGTTACCATACGATATGATTAATTGAAAAAAATTCCTTTCTATTATAAAAACAAATACAGAGTTATTGTGATGACATCAAACTTTCAAAATTATATTTTCCCTGTATTGCGGAGTGTTACATTTCGTATGCTGTGCTATGAACCCAGGTATTGAATACGAAGAATATTTGTGCCAAAAAACAAGCAAAAATACCGTGAGCAATTTGCAGGATTCTTAATTAGTACTTCATGGCCTCAAATATTGATATTCTACTTAGTGACGGCTTGTCAAGCTTGTTTATATATGAATATTCTAATAAAACCACAGATATGGAATTGGACATAGAATGTGAGAGAATTTCTGACTCTTATACAGGCCCTATTTTAATATTCTCAAACCATTCCCAACAATTTCCCTCAGACCGTTGAGTAAGAGAGAAAAAAACTCTCTTTAATTATACGTATCTCCATGAAATAGTAAGTTTATCTCATAATCCGTTCAAAAACAACAAAGGAAACGAGAACAAGTAATCTAGACGAACTTAAATTTATCTGATTATTAATCACGTTCATCTGAAGAGCTTTATTGTAGTGAAATAAAGGGAAGTGAGGTCATGTGAAGAGAGGAAACATATCTCAATTCCTCCTCTTCTGCAGCCGCCCTCCAGAACAATCCATTTCCGACCAGAGCGAAACCACTGCAACGCCGCTGCCGCGCCGCCAACCACCAGCCGCCCTCCATCGCAGAGATAATTACTAGAATTTAAGACGCGCGAACACCAACGGGCCTACAAATCCACGCGGAACAAGAGACGCAGTGGTGGTTCCAGAAACGAAGGAATGCTCTCCAGAAGCCAAGGAAGAAGACCTCGAGTGAGAGAGACATTGTAATTCTGTTGGCCCATTCATTCTTTTGCTGTTCAACGCACGTACTTCTCAACGCGAGTGCGGAATGTGGCTCGAAACAACACCTGCCTCCGCGGGGGTGGCAGGCGGTCGCGTCTTCTCATTATAAGGGTTGGTTGGGAGGGGTTCGCGTGGACGTGGTTGGAGGAGTAGTGAAGATAAACCAGGAAGAGTGCGTCTGGGCGGGGCGTGCGTTTCCCAGAGCCGCCAGCAGGCGTCGGCGGGACGTGACGGAACAAGACGCTGGAGACACAAAGCAATGGCTGTGACGATGAGGATGGTGACTGTGGAGGATGGCGATGCGCAACGCATCCCTTCGGAGGGTGACATCTCGGAATTCTACCAGCACGAGTGTATATGCAACGAAAATCATTTCCAAAAAAAGTATGTTTCGTTCCCTTGATTTGCTAGCAAACAGCGAATATTTGAATTGGCGGTTTTGATTTCTAGAGAATTCAAGTAACACGCAGTCTCGTTTAAATTACTTCTATTAATGGTCACTTGTCATTAGGGGACAAATTTTAAGATCCCATGAGTGTCCGCCATAGAGACGTTCCGCTGTATTTTGATGGATGTACACGTCTCAAGAGACTTGATATCGAAAAATTGTTGTATACTTATATCATCATGTCCATCTTACGTTACTCCGTTCACAAATTGTGTGTGTATCTTTCATCTCCCTCTTCCGTCTGTCAAATCGTCAGCTTTATACGAATGTCATCCTTTGCCTTAGCTACTCAACTTGTGTCACCTTTGCTTCAATATGTCTCATGAATTCTTGTCTCAATTTTTGTCTTTCACGAAGAGTACAATGCTGTGTTTTCAAGTTCGATCTTTACTTGAGATTTGAAATGAGCTTATACAATGTAAATCTCTTGATAAAACACTAAAAACTCCTTGGCTGATTTCCACTCAACATACTTTCCAAGTAACGTACCATATGTTTTGCAGGTATCGAGGTATTGAGATAAAATTATTGAAGATATTTTTTACTTGTTTGAACATTAAACATTGACCAGATGATACATTAAAGATATTTTTTTTACTTGTGTGAACACTGGAATATTTCAATACTTGAATATTATAACGTTTCTTTAGATTTCATTAGATTTATCTTAATATTTCAATTATACTATTGTATGTATTACCGCACATACGATCGGTTGGGCGCCAACAAACAAGGATGTAGGTGGCTGTCATCTCGTCTCTCTTTTTATCGATTTCATTATATTTATACGCACACTTCCATATGCGTACAGCTCTATTTCAATATAATCTGCTCATAAATATCCACTAAAAGTATATATAATTCGTATGACCAAATTTGAAAGTTAAAATGTGCATCATATATTACGTACAGGACACTTTTAACAGAAAGTCAGCTCGGTAGACAGAAATAAAATATGAATTAATATTACAAATGAAGTGCAAAATATAGTTGTGAATTGGAATAATACAGGGCTTATATAGCCTTCCAGTTGTAACATATATAAAATTTCGTTTTAATGAATTGATGTAAAGTATATTTCTGAACGGCGCGAGGATTGTTATACGGATTTTAGCAGTTTGTGATTGCCAATTCATCTGGAAAACTTTTCAATGTAGTGAATATTCTGAGTGCATTTACAGTTTTCATTATTTATTCTACCATATTAAAATATAGCCAGAGTTCATTTTCGAATTTCGGAACTTTAAGAAAGTTTACGAAATTTAGTAAGTGTTTTATAAACTAACCCGTAAATGAAATTATAGAAGCCAAATAGACGGAATTAAAATAATTTGAAATACGATTAAAATACAAAAAAAGTTAAATATCTGGACAAGACATTGGACGAAATTTAAAATTCAAAGAACATGCAAGCTACATATGTGGCACGACAACGAAATTCCACTACAGTTTAATGCGTATGAGACACAACAAAAGGAACTTGAAAATAAAAACTAAAAAACTAATTAAACTATACAAAGGAGGAAAATGGGTAGGTACAAATAGACATCAATGAAACGTAAAGGATAAAGGAGTTAAAACAAAAATCACACGGAAATCAATGACTACATGGCAAACCAAAATGGGACATATCATGCAAGGGGCAGCACGTTTACAAATACATAAACAGAGTGGACTTGAAGAACAAGAATGAGAAATGGGTTGCTCCATCAATTAAAATAAACATTATAATCCAGGGATACGGAAGTTTTGCGAAATGTATCAGCAGAATCAGATGTGGAATGTATATGTGACAAAGATGTTGAAATACCAGATCACGTGCTCTGGAAGTATGACTTACATGGTATTTAGAAATAAGAGGTGGAGAAAAAGGAGTTTAAGGATAACAATGAATCAAAAATGAAGACGGTTTCGGACACATAAGTGACTACGTTAATATGATATGAGTGAAACACGAGACTTACTTGAGAAGACGTATTGACTACGTTAGAAATGTGGCCAATAATTTAAGAGACTTTTCACATTGTATTTTAATTCACATTATAATATGTTTTAGAGCATATATAATAAATAAATGATTTCATTTTTGACGTTTTTTTTATAAGCCTTATCGCGATAGGTATCTTCTAGAAGTAAATGAACTAGTTCCTGGTACTGACAAAGGAAAGGATGAATAAAAAACATACTATTTATAAAAAGTTATGACCAATTTTTCTATTCAATTCATTATTTATCCAGTAGACTCTACAGATGAGATTGTTCAGAACAATCAAAATAACCTCTCTCATAATTCCAATATATTCTTATCAATAAAATACGTAAATATAATTCCTAACAAGAACACGACGGTTCTTCCCGTCTGCATGTTCCAGCATTGATATGCCGCATTTATATAGAATATTAACCAAAGTTTTGATTATCCTATTGTGACCTTTACTAGTATGATAGGAAAATAGCTAAATGGAATCCACGGGGATGCTTGGTTCCGTAACACACCATTGCATCCATGGACCCCCGATTTGGGACTGGACCCAAGCTTCTAATGGTTTCACCCCAACTTAGGGCTACACCTCAGGAAGCTGAAGAAGTTAATTACGAAAATAGAAAAGATAACTTCAGTAAATTTACATAATGCCTTGTATCTAATACATTGCTTTTTAAGAAAGCCTTTTCTTTAGAAAAAAGTAATGTACTTTTTTAAAAGTTTTTTGGATGATTCCATTAAATTGAAATAGCAAAGTAAATTTCAAAATTTAGATTTTTACGACATGTCATTTTCAAAATTTTAAAATGCAAGTTTGTGTCGTGATCAGCTGCGAATATATTATATTTCATGCCATTAAAAGAATTAACTTAGTAACTGATCAGCTGTAGTGTGAGAGAAAATTAACTGGATCTTGAAAACTATCAGGTATTTATGACGATACTATAAGCCAACGAAATGATATTTAATTCACACCGAAATATTGTGAAGCTACTTCATCTAAGAAATTAAGAATATTTCCTAGTTTAACTTAATATGTAATGGATATTTTGCTGATGACTTCGTTTTTCTCTCGCATATAGCGATAATTAATTTTGAA
This sequence comes from Laupala kohalensis, assembly GCA_002313205.1. Taxonomy (NCBI): domain Eukaryota; kingdom Metazoa; phylum Arthropoda; class Insecta; order Orthoptera; family Trigonidiidae; genus Laupala; species Laupala kohalensis. Next base: position 852,290 of record NNCF01126454.1, read on the forward strand.
ACGTGAATTTCCTGAAGCAAATTCGTGTATAAGAGTATGTTTAAAAATTATGAATAATATTACAGTTTAGGGACAGCAGTTTCTATATAATGCATATTCATGGATCTATGTTATATCTGCATACCCGTATATATATATATAT
>NNCF01126454.1:864434-897626 GCA_002313205.1 Laupala kohalensis
ACATTAGTGAGGCAATAAATTCAGGGTAATTTAGGGCTTAACTTTTCATAAATCTAGCAGTTAACACCTTGTAACTATTTATAATGAAGGATTTTGTATGTAGTGGTTAGACAGGATGGCTATGTATGGAGTGAAGAAGGAATTATCTCTTCTTACAATAATGCAGAGAACAGTGTTTGGTTGGATAATCACAAAATCCCTATGACGAGACGTGAGTCAATAGGTTTGGAGAACACTCACTGTATGACCCGCAAAATTGACTTAACCAACTTGCAAATCTAAACAGTAAAGCCTTAAAGAGAGGTGGTCGTATAAAGGAAGGTAGGGTTTTCTTGTATCAACCAAAATTCATTTTTAGTTACTACACTTTCCAGAACCATTTTTGTAGTATGTGTAAACATGTAACGTTTGCAATAATTCACCACACATTACCACAATGATTTGTCTCCTTTCAACAGAACATTTTGCTGACGTGATAGTTACTCATAATTCTACATGTTAGCAATAATCGTTGGCTGATAGTTGTTGGCACACTGTAGGAGTGGCTACGCGGAATTATGTTTTGTTTTGTTTTTGAGAAACAACGAATTGTAGTTACATCTATACCATTCAGCATACTTGAGCAGTTCATTTTCTTCTTTGTCTAAAAATTTCGTTCGAACCTTCATGTGATCTCTTGTGATAGTTATGTATGCAAATAATAGTGAAAAACATAAGTATAAGCGATATTTGAGTAAGAGCTCTTTACGGTCAAATAGTGTAACTTAGTAAACGCATCGGTCCGGTAACGTTAGATAATCTTTCACCACGTTCCATCCGTTGGATATCCACCGGACAGATAACTTAAACCTGTGGATAGGTGGTGAAGGGATAAACGTCTTCTGGACGAGTTATTTTCAAATACGGACGCCTTGGAGGTTGCCTTATATTAGAGAAATTGGATAACATAAAGGATTTTTTTTTGTATTACTTCAATTATTTTATTGGAAAAAAAGATGTTACTGTAAAATATTTTGAAAGTAAATAAGTTTTATTCTTGGATTGGTAACGTGAAATATACTTTTTTGGATGAAAAAATGTTATAAAAGTGTTTAATGTTTTGGTATTGTGGTTTTGGGAATCGTTCTTTTCTTTATTATTTTTCAATTAATGTCTCCTGAAGTTTTTTTGCTTTTTCAGTCCGCTCTCGGGTGAGTCACTGGCCCATCTTGTATTATTTTGTGTGGAAGTACCTGGTGTGTTGTTAACACACAGTGTCACCACCTCCTGCAATTCCATCTATGCTTGGCACATCGTCGTGAATTGTCGCAAAAATGGCATCGTCGAACGTTTACAGTAAGCCGCTCTGGCTACCGAGCCGAAAGTGGAGGGACGTGGGCGAAAGAGTAGGAAAATAAACGTTCTTCTGAAAACATTTGTCATTCAGGGCGAATGGTCTACTTATCCGGAGCATACCTTCAATATCTCCTCACCGACCACTTAAGCTCGACGAAGGGCAATGTACTTTGAAGGGTCGATGGAGACGTTTTGGTGTAAAGTGCGACTATCCCACACCATTAGCAAACCCAGCCATAGTTTGTAGACTGGTTAATAGCAGCCGGGTGAGAGCGGGAGTTGCGCGTCTTATACCGGTATTTACCCTATCAGATGGATAATCGTTGTAGGGTAGGATAAGTGTGGTGAAAGGCACAAGATCTATCGACTGGTTAGTGAACAATTGGTTAAATTCAACAAGCACGGCATGTACCCGGCTGGCAGTACATGAATGGTGGAAGACGCCTTCGGAGCTTACCTTGGGTTCAACCAGATAAAATGGCAAGGAGACCAGCTTATTTCCGGAACAAAGTCAAGCAATTTGTGAACCACAGCACATTTTTGGTACTACAATAATTACAATACGTGCTTTATTAAACCCTTGTACGATCTGCACTATGAGCCTTCACACAATATGATGGTCACAATTCATTCATCACCTTATTTTAGGACTGAACAGAAAAAGTGGTTGTGGGTGAGTTAAAGAAACATTCTGTCGGGAACATTTTCAAAGACGCATTGGCTTCATAGTGCTTATGAGCTACCTTTCCTACGTAGATAAATTGGACAAATTGCTGGTAATCTCTTGGTTCCATGTTCTATGTGGAGTCTTACCAATCTGCGCAACGTCAAGGCGATGCTTGTATCGCTGATAATGAGCTGAAATTTCAACATCTATTGTAATTAGTTGTTATTGAACTTTAAACACCTACCACAACATCAATCAATTTCACCTTCCCCTAATAAAGCGCTTTACATACATTTTACTTTCCAGTTATACAGAATGCATAAGGGAAGTATTGTAATCAGTAAAAGAAAAAGATAGTTCGGACCTTTATGAATTGGCTCCAGTAGACTTTATTTTCAAATTTTGGCAATGATATCCAACGTCGTATTTGTGTGTTCGTGTATGTGTGTATGTATGTTAAAAATGTTGTTACCCCTATATCTCACGAACAAATTCATGCATCGAAACCAAAATTTACTTTTGACTTTGCATGCATTAGGATTAGAAGTATATTTCCGGACGACATCATTTACACACCACTCTCTTCTTCCAGTTTCATGAAATTCAGAATTTTTGAAAATATAAAAATAATCATCTTTATTTGAGTTATTTAGCGTACAGATTACTAAACCACATTTCTGTATATCGCGCCGTTTCGAGGAACATCGAGAAATGTTTACGCAAATATGATGTAACTTGTTGGCTCCTCTTTTTATTAGCCTTCACGGCAATAGCTAAGAGCTTAAGGTGGAAGATAATTCATAGAATCTGTACTTGGATTTGCAGGTATGATGTTAAGGTTGTGAGGATAAATATGTTTAAAGCGATTGATATTTGATACTCATAATATATTATGAATTGTTTTCCGGAAGCGTTTTTTTCTGTTTTCTTATATTTTTATAGATATATAGGGTTTTTAGTTCTATTTCCTTTGTTACGAATTATAATTGGATAGTTGAATTGGATACACTTCAAATTTTGTCTCGTGTTCTCACAGTATCATATTTATTTCCACCTGGAGACATTTCCAGACATGCATATTAAACATGTATATTATCCTTAGTATATCTTAATGATTTTTTGTTCATATTAATTGTCTCTATCATCCCTCTAATTTTTACATGGAAATCTGGGACATCTCTGTGTATAAAGAAGTGTCCCGGGCGGTGAGTGTGTCTTTTTTACCAAGCATGACTTACCCGAGCATGAAGGAAATTTGCACACTTGATCTTCAAATCTGGAAAGAGCACTGTCTACTTGAGATTGCGAAAAACCATCCCTCTCCCGTTCCACTATTTTTTTAATTTTCGTTTTTTTTAATCTCACGAACTGATGGAGATATCAATTTGATTTTTGTACCTCAACATTGCTAATTTAAATATCTGGAAATTGAATTTTGGATTATTCGATATTTTACTCTTTAGTGAGTGTAGGGGGTAGAATCGTTTTCACGTTTTCGTGGTTTTCATTCGAAAGTCTTTCACAAAAATGCACCGTTGCGTTTCACTCCCTCAAGGTTTATTCATTGTTTTGTAGAGGCTCGATCGGCGTGGAAATCTTTGTTTTTTGTGTACTCATTGAAACGAGCATTTCTTTCCTAGTGTTCGTGTGAGAACAAGAGAATGTTAACTATGCGATTTGTTTATTAATGTTTAGGTATAAATTATATTTTCCTTTATCCTGGATTTTAAAATAATTCTTTATTACATACTTACAAGCATACAATACTGAAAACCCTGAGTATTTTGTAGGTTTTCTTCAGGGTATTTAGTTTTAGAAATTAACAAAAACGAAAATTTAATATTATGAAAGTAGTAAAATACGGGAACTAATATATCAATTTAGAATACAATATAAGAACCCCGGGTAACGTCCGTCAAAAAAAAATCAGACCTCTTGACAGGTGTTTTAATGCCAAAATGTCCAGTAATGATTAAGTTTCTTTTTCAAAACCCGAGCAACACCGGGTAGTTCTGAATATTTTGGAAGCTATGAACACTCTGCGTCGTCCTACTGTGCAGCAAGCGAAGGTCCATCGAAGCGTTGTGGTCCCTTGCTCCACTTGCCCGAGCGTGAGCGCACTCTTTGACAGGCAATACACTTGTCGTGGTGCGCCAAGTGGCGCTGCATCAATGGTGGTGGCGTGTTGCGTAAAGTGGGATCCGCCGCGATGTGTAACGAGACACCAAACATTTCACAAGGGAGCAGAGTTTCAAATGTTTCTTTCGTTTTAGCGGAGATTCAAAGGTAATCTGGTTTAACTACATACAACGATATACGTTCACAAAAGCTTTGCGTTTACGATAGTTGTACCGCAAGAGAATAAAATACTTTAGACGTCTAATATTTATATAGATAGATGCAATATTATATGCTTATATCAACTTTAGTTTTCATACCACACATTATCAGCCATTGAAACAAGATATTGAACAGTTTAATATTTTTATGAACGTATGAAAAAGAAATAATTTCCAAAATAAATTACTTTCTAGAACGAGTTTATTTTTAAACTGTAACCAATTTCTTAAATTAATTTGGACAACTTCAATTGACCACCTTGCCTGTTATATGTATATTAGAAGACTCATTTACAATTACTATCAGTTTCATAATTGATTATTCACGGTATTTTATTTTCTGCTCCGTTCGTCATCGAACCGTCTGAGGTTCCTCCAGCGTCCTCGTCCCTACCTAAGGGAAGCAGACGCAAATCTACCATCTAATCTTGTCATTTTCTGATCTTACGTTTATTTCCTGACGTATTCAAATTTTTTGAATATTTCCATAGAAGTCACCAAACATTATGAAGAGATTTGTAGTTTTGTCTTCCGTGTTCGTTCTGTCCGCCACTGTCAACCACGTCATGAGCATACAGGTTAATGGCAGGTGACAGTGCTTACGAACGGAGTCAAACCAGTTCACAGTTCAAATTACTTTCTTGTAAATAACAATTTTATTGCATATTGGACTGTAGTAACAAGTCAATATTATCCATAAGTTATTTTAATATAAACAAAGAAGAGAATTATTGTTGAATGATTAAACTCATTACCTGAATAAAAATAACATAGTAGTTCTAATATTATAATCCTGAAGTATTCGAACGATCAATGTTCCCAAAGAATGCATCTCAAATGATGGCAGAATTTTCGTAGTCGTGACGAAATTATCAAATATGTCGTGAGCAATCTTAATTACATCATTTATCTTCTTCCACCGAAAAAAATACGAATGGAATTGAATTGTTTGTGAAAATCTCATCAGTATTATCGCAGAAAGGATGGTAAAGTTTTAGACCGGAATACTTCTTATAATTGGAAGTATCATACCTGCAAGATGATTAGCACCTTGAAACTAAGGTAGGTTCGACCCACGGTAAAATAATGACTTCACTACACAACGATCACGGCTCACGTACACACAATACACCCATTGGAACACATTAGCTCAAACGCAAGTCGCTCGTGCCAGCACATTGTCAGTGACGCGCCGTGCCTCAAGAAAATCATTGACATAATATATTTCCTTTTGTAAAAAGCAGTCACCATGGTGTTATTTTTAATAAAATAAAATGGTGAATTAAAAATTTGTTAAAAATGAATTATATCGGAGGTTTTAATTTACGTTCGTGTGCCTAAATGTTTGATATTTCTTGTATTTAACTTTGATTCGTTACATTCCTTTTGTATTCTAATAAATTTGTATGTGACTGTTATGTTTTATAAGATTTATAATCCTTATGAATGTATTTTTGCGTTCACCACCTTATTTATCGAACGGACTGTAATAAACACATAATTTTCAATAACGCCCAAGGAAAAGTTCTAATAAGATGTATTGCAATCATGAAAATTATAAATAGTTGTATAAATTATTTAAATAAATTAAATTATAAATAAACCTCATAACTAATATTTTTATCACTCACAAAATTATGTTAAATCTGTTTTGAATTTTTTTCTTTTAAATTGGATTTACAAAAAGAATTATTTAAAGTTACGTGGCCGTCATGTACGTTATAAAACATTTTAAAATATAAGCCACGTGCAATAAAGCTTTCTAGAGAATACATATTTTTTAATGAAATTATATAATTAGTTAATATTAGGGAGAAGAATATATAGTGATTTTTTTAATAAAAATTCATTGAGAGTTTTATTAATTTTTCTATCTTTTTCGTGGTTTATGAAAATACCAAACTTTTGCATCTACTTCTTTGTCATGTGATAATTCAGTGACTAAATTTCAAGTATGTTCACAATCGTTTGAGAGTCGAGACATTTAGTTAATTTTTGCAACCATCTCAAGAAATTCCAAAGCATTGATTAAAAGAACAAATCTTATTTCAAAAGGGATGTTCCAGACATCAGAGGAAACAGAGAGAGAAAGAGAAGCAAGCACAAAATTCCCTTCCTAGACATTATTCCTAGACATTATTGATCGTAATTATAACACAAGTATGATACCTGCCATCATGTCATGATACAGCTTTCCTATTAGAATGCTGCCGGGTACAGCATCAAAATCATTACAGCCATTTCCATTGAATATCTGCTTTTAATAGGGATTCGATTCATACAAGTGTAGTAAAACATTTAAGTATTGTTCCAATAAATATTTAAATTAAATTCTAACTCATGTTACGAAAAAATAAACATAGAAAATTGTATGAGGTGTTTTAACTTCTGAAATAAAATTGTTTTCATAAACAGGTTCACTCATAGAAAGTGTAGTAAAGTAAATTCTATTTTTCCAAAATACGCAGTTCGCAAGAAGATTGACAATGTGTTTCAAAAACAACGATGAGAAGAGATTACACTTCAAATAAGACATTGCATTACCGGATCAAACATTAATGTGTTAGTCAAACTCTCAGTACTCTAACTTACGAAACTTGAATAGTGATCTTCTGTAGAGCGAGAGCATTACTGATAAAGGAACACGCACGCTTACGGAGGTACATTACGTATGATTAGTTTACTCGTTGGAACTGGAAATATTAATTCTTATTTATTAGGATTCTCTAAATTTTATTTACTGGCCTATTACATGACTCATTTGAAATCAGCATAACAGAAGGGAGAGCGAAGGTGATATTTTAGTAATAATTCCATAGCTTTACCTTGATATAAAGGAAATAGATCAGAAATGAACATAGTGAGTTGAAAACGAGACTGCAGCTCATCCGACTTCGTTTTATGTTCGTCTGAACAGAAGCTGTTCGGAAATAATGGTACAAGGTCAGAGCGTACTATTGATAACACCAACAGCCAGACGAGTAGCAAATTCCATTTAGTTTTGCTAGTATGAGATCACGATTCATCAAGATGTCAGCAGAATAATGCCGCTAAAAACTATTTGTAATTAAAGGTTATAGAACTTATTAAACCTGAAACTCGAGTGTTATAAAGGTAAATAGAGTAAAAGAAAGATTGCAGAAACTTTAATTAATTGGATGAACACTAAAAGAACAATCATAAATAGTGCAATGAAAGTAATATATCTTAAGAAAAATCAAATAAAATATCTTAAGAAAAATCTATTATAATTATACAATTTCTTCTCGGTAATTATTCATCCGGTTTTTTTAAAGGTTCTAGGGGTTATCTTTCATGCCTCATTCCTGGCTTGGTGAGTTAAGCACGTGAGAACAATACGGCAAGTTTCTAAGATAACAGATTTCTGGATCTTGGGATTTTGGGATGCAAATTTAGTTTTTCCAAATTGTTTTTCAAGTTCTTATTTATGAGGCCATTTTCTGACACAATGATTGGTAGAATATCTACAGTTTCGATTTTATAAATGTCTTTATATTATATTGAAAGTGGGATGTATTTTCAAATCTTATCTATTTCTGCTTTGTCAATGTTATGATCTGCTGGGTGGGTGACATCAATGATGAATGCATTTCGCTTCCTAATATTATGTAGTACAATATTTGGTCTATTAGCTGAGACTGTTTTATCTGCGTGTATTGATAGGTCATAATATGGTTTAAAATTTTTGTTTTCTATTGTAGGTCTTGCTTGGTATTCGTAATAATCTTTCCAGCTTCTTCTGTTAAAAGTCTGAATCGTGTTGCAATAGATTGGTGAATAATGTTACTAGTCAGGTTATGCCGGTGCAGATACTGCGTGTTAGCTAAATTTGTACATCGAGTGGGAATGTGATCTATAGTTTCTGATGACTGGTGACAGATTCTACATTTCTCGTTAACATCTTGCTTTTCAAAGTACTTTTATAGTTGTTGGTTGATTCTGGATTACTTGCACGAATCCCTCCGCCTCTCCAAATAGAACCCCATCTCTGAGCCATTGCACTGAGGCATCGTGATTGGCATTTTCAAGAGCATGGGGAAATCTGCCATTGTGAGACTTGGTCTTTCACGCCTTCAATCTGTCCTTGAATGTGGTGATAGAATAGTTTTCACTTGCCTGAGGTTCAATGGGGTGTAAACGTTGTCACTCAATACTATTGCTTTGTGTAATGGAGACATTTCAGACTTGCAGAAAACTACTTCTTGAGTTCTGTTACATGACACTTACACAACACCGTCAGGTCCAACAAACCACGACCAACTGCTTTCCTAGAAATGTAAAGGCGTGCAACTGCGCCTTTGGTGTGATGCATTCTGTATTTTGTGAGAGTTGTACATACCATACTGTATAAATTTTCAAGATCTGTCTGTCACCAATGAATTATCTCAAATGAATATGTCAGAACTGGAAAGCACCAAGAATTAATTGCTTTAATTTTGTTTTTTGAAATTAATTCTGTCTCCAAAATTTTGTTGAGACGTTTCCTAAATAAGTATTCCAGTTGTTGTTTACTGTGCTTGTTGTTTATTAGTAGACTTTGGTTGAAACCCAGACATTTATAACTGTTATGAGAATTCAATGTTTCTATTTCATAGGAGTTTGATTGTTCTTTTATTGGGACTGATAATTCTCTAGTTTTACCTCTTTTAACATTCAACACAGCACATTTGTCGGATCCAAAATTCATTTGTATATCTTTACTAAATTGTGCAGTGATCTCCAGAAGTCAGATTTATCTTTAGCAAATAATTTTAGGTCATCCATATAAAAAAAAGTGGATAAAGGTATGACTCCTTTTTCTTTCCATCGAGAAATTTAAATCTCAAATCCCGATTCATTCAACATCTTCGACAAAGGGTTGAGTGCGAGGCAAAACCAAATTGGACTGAATATATCGCCTCGGAAAATGCCACACTGAAAGCGTATTTAGTTTGATCTTGTTGTTTTATTGCCATTCTTCAATTCTAATTGTGTACACCAGCCGTTAATGAGAGTGTTTTGCTACACCCATTTTGCTCTTCTGTTAGTATATTTTTGGTCCCTATTTGTCGTGGTACTTTATGAGCGATTATAGATGTAACAATTTTGTACACTGTATTAAGACAGGTAATAGGTCTGTAATTTTTTGGGTAACAAGTTTCAGGATTTTTAGGCTTGAAATAGGTGATTGCTTGGCACATGTGACTTGGTATTTATTTGGATTGTCAAGAACTTTCTTGGCGTTCACTAAAGAAGTATACAGGGCTATTAGGCACTTACAACAAAAATTGTGTATTCCGTCTGGTCCTGACGATTTCCAGTTATACGTTTTTCTGAGAACTACCTTTACATCGTCTAAAGAAGCAGTAGGTTCTCCCATTTTTTCACTGGGCCTAGATAATACATTTTCCAACCAAGGGGTCTTGGTGTTGTGCTGTACAGGATACGACCACTGGGTACTCCAGAATTCTTCAACTAACGTCTGTGCCAGTGGTTCATTTTTAGTTGAATCAGTAGATAGATTCAGATAAAACTGTTTCTGATTAAGAGTGAATTTTCTATTTCCTACTTTTCTTTTGTTTGATATACTGTAACGACGCAGTCGTTTTCCTAGAAAGGCAATTTTCTGTTTTAAAGAGTTGATAAATACATCTAATCTGCTCTCAAAATCTGCATCCCACCCAAAAATCCTCTGACCTTTCAGAATTCTGTGTACTCTGTCTTTAAGGCGTTGTTTACACTGGTCGCCCTTATCTTTCCAAACTATCATTTTAGATAAAACACTTCTAAATTGCTTTATTTTGTTTTCTATTCTCCATTTCCATTTAGGTATTTTGGTTTCAGTACAACATTCACTATCATTTGGTTTGTAATAAACATTTTGTGCCGAAGGGATTTTAACATTCAACAATGCACATTTGTCGGATAAGTGCGACACACACACATGTAGCTGTAGATCGTCTAGTGTATCAATGGTTTTTTCTTTCAAAATTTTGTTTAGGAGTTGAAATGTAGTTCTCTTAGGGTACGTTATTGGTAGGGGTTGTCTAGAATTTGGATCAGTTCCTGCAAATAAATTCAAATTCCCCTCCAAATCGGACTTGGTCCAAGATTCTTCTTCTGGGACCATCTTTTTGTCTTCTGACTGTTCTCCAGTTTACTTAAGAGTAGGTCTTCACTTGCTTCTGGATCAGGTATTGCTGATATGACTGGTGTTTGCGTATATTGTGGATTCTGAAAGTGATTTAGATTAATTTCATCCCTTATCAAGTTCTGTTCTGTAAAACTTATACCTGCTTGGCTGAGTAGATGTCTTACACTATCACATATGTTTTGTTCGGAAAACCTATTTATGTCTGATCTTAATTCAACAAATTTATTGTGTGTCTTTTTTCTATAGCCTGTTTTGCTAGTTGTATTTACTATTTGGTATGCCCGTAGAATATCACAATTTCCCTTATGTTGCCATTCATAGCTGGTCACTACAGATGTCTTGTTAGGGCCGCTAGTTTTTAAAGGCTGAGGCAAAATAACTTATGGTATCACGTCATCTGCGTTCCGATGTTTGGAACGAGTTATTCCAATTTGGGATATTCCGTAGGAGTCTCCGAAACTGGTCTCTTCGAAACTCCCACAAAGGTGGTCAGCTCGCTGTCACACTCAGCACCAGCTCCAAGTGTACCTTAGAGATCCCCAGGTAGAAGCATCTTCTCCAGGGTCTTACGACTCTTACTTCTTGTCTCCACCAGAGATGGGTATGCCTACAGTCAAGTAATAAGGTTAAGGTGTTAGGAAAGGATGTGGATAGAAAGATTTTGTTGGTTAACGGTAGCTACTCAATCCACTCTTTGTCTACCACTGGAAAGGATGGGGCTATGATAGTAAAAGAAGGAAAGGATGCGTTTGTACAAGATAGGACAGTGGTCAGCTGCTCCAATTAGTCGCCTCTTACGACAGGGGAAGATTCCGTGGTGCTATTCTCCAAGCGGTCTCGACACCACACCGGATATTTATATTATTATTTAATTTTCACAAGTTAAATAATACATAACGCGGATATATCACCGAGGCATTTTGTATTTCTGATAGCACTGTCTAAAAACCTCCGAACTATAGAGCATGTACCTAGCACCACATATTTCTGCATTTTTGTAGGTACTGGGATGCAGTCCCAACACCCTTAACCCTTCATGGAGTGTTTTGGGGATGACTTCAATAGCAAAGATAATACGCGGAATAACAGTGACTTATTCTTGACTCCACATCTCTCGTATCTCTGCGGCCAGACCTAAAATTTTGGTTATCTTCTCCTCACATGTTTATTGGACATGTTGTTGCTTAAAGGATTTAAATGTCTATTATAAAGGTCTCTTTTCTCTTTTTCTTTATTACTATTATGTCTGGCTTGTTGAAAGGCAAGGTCCGATCCTTTATTACTTCTCTGTCCCAGTATAACTTGATTTCTTCATTCTCAATTACTGCTTCAGGTTTGTACATGAACACTGGATTCACTTCATTTAGTGCATCGTGAGCAACCGCGAGTTTATGATGTACAGCAGCAGCCACCATATTGTGTCTCACCAATTAGTCATTCGGGGCTAACGCTGAGCAACCGGTTATTATGTGGCCAATAGTTGCATTGGCGGAGTAACACTTTCCACACTTATCCAATGGAATTTCCTCGCCTATGATGTGTTTCCTGTATTTTAATGTCGGAATCACTTGATCCTGAAATGCTGGCATCATTCCCTCTGTTTCAGCAAAGACACTACCATTTGCGAGCCAAGAATTTGAATACTTCTACTTCTACTTCTGGTTTATTTAGCTGGTAGAAACGTTTTCCATGGATGACTTTAGTACTCCAACTCTCTAATAATTGAGTCTCATTTCGCTCTTCATCGCTAGGAAACTCATCTCGTTAAATGGTGTTAAGTCGTGCGAGGTTAAATGGTGTATAATTTCAATTTGTTTTCACCACTGTTCTGTGCAGTTAGCTTTCATTTACCTTGGTAAGGAAATAGTCGCGAAGTTTTACTACAGTGTTCGTGAACAGTTGTTGAACACCAATAATTCCTCTTCCACCCTTTTACCTTAGTAGGTAAAATCTCTCTTTAGCAGATTTTGGATGCCATGAATTCTGTTTCGTGAATGCAACTCTGGTTAATCGAGCTATACGATGAATCATGATCTTGCAGATCCGCATCGCTCCACTTTATTACTCCGAATGAATAGGTAACCGCTGACATTGAGTAAATGTTTACAGCTCTGCAAAAGTTGAAACCATTTAAATCTGTCCTCAGGAATTTATTTACTCGTGTCTTAAAGATCGTCATGAGGCAGTTCTTTATTTTTGTGTGTTCAAGTTCTCTAGCTTGGGTAAATCCGAGGTATTCATACTCTTCACCTATTTGAATTGACTGAATTACTGCAGCATCTTGTGTGGGAAAACCTTCACTCGTGCAACTTTACCTTTTCCTGAAGTGACCATTCTGCATTTTTCCAATCCAAATTTCCTTTTTATATCTCCTGAGAATTTTTCTAAAACCTTCAGGAGATACCTCATTTCATTTTGCGTTGAACTATACAGTTTAACGACATCCATGTAGAGAAGGTGACTCAGGACGAAGTTAGAGTTCCTTGCAGTGATCGTGAATCTATGTCCAGATGCTCGGAGCAATTGTGATAATGGATTCATGACCATGCAGAACCAAAAGGCACTTACACTATCTCCTTGGAAAATTTCTCTTTCTATTTTCACTTCTCTCTCTATTGGTTTGCCTCCTATCTGAAGTCTAGTTTTCCAGGATTTCATTAATACTTCCAAAAACTTAAATGTTACCTCATTTATCCTGTATATCTTCAACATCTTCAGTAGCCAGCTGTGCGGTACCGAATGAAAGGCTTTTTGTAGTATATATATATATATATATATATATATATATATATATATATATATATATATATATATATATATATATATATATAATCTTACACNGGATTCTATCTAGATGCTGTTTCCCCCCTGGCTTCAATGTGTGTCTAGTGAATAAACTCATACAGAAATGAGACTGACTGGCGCGCATTTCTCGTGGTCACTAATGGTCCCTCGTGGTCCTTGGCCGTAACGAAAATACATACATATATATATATCACATACATGTTTCGCTGTCTCTTCCATCGTTACCCACCCGCAACTGAGTCAATCAACAGCTGTTCCTTACACCCATGAACACCTCGCCTACTTCCTTTCTGCTCTTCTGTAATGATGTTATTCTCACAGAGATGTTTTCAACCCTACTGGCGATTACACTTGTCATGTTTTTATAGAGAGTTGGTAAGTATGTGATAGGCCTATAATTTGATGGTTCATCAACTTCTTCGGCAGCAGGTGAGTACTTCCAGTTGTAACTAAGGAAGGGGTTCTCTCAAGATTCATCGTATAGAATGTAAACAGACGTGCTATATGTTGATGAATGGGTGTAAATTTCTTCAGCCAGGAGTACTGAATTCCATCTGGGTATGGTGCCTTCCAACTGTGAGTTCGCATTATTGCTTGCTTGACCTTATCAGCCGACACTTCGTGAAACTCCATGACTTGAACTTGATTGTATCTTTCGGATTCTTTCTGCACCCATTGTGCATCAACATTGTGACACCCATCGTTCTTCCAAATATTGTTCCAGTACTGGCGAAATTTTGTTTTTTCTATGCAGGGCTCTTTTTCAGCTTGATCTTGTTCATCCTCAATCTTTCTAAAGAAACGAGTTGATTTTCATTAAACATTCTGTTGGTTTCTCTTCTCCTGTAACATTTGCGATGACGCTGTATTCGCTTCGAATATGCGGACAATTTTTGTTTCAGCAGATCAAAGGCTGTCACTGGCGTCTCTGGATTTTCCCTTTTTGAATTTAATTCTCTTATAATATTTTCACAATATTTTTTCATGTTTCTGGACCCATTACCTTATTCACATCAGCTCTCAATTTACGTTCTCTCTTTTTCATTCTTACAATTCAAGGAAGATTAGAATTTCGACTAAGTTCTGTTTTTATTTCTTTCAGATTTATTTTTTGCTTGTTCAGAGATAAAACACTAGCAGGTCCACATTATGTTAAATAATGTAATTCTAGCATTCATACATATTCATTTAACCTCTCTGCCAATTCCTTATTTGCCACTCCAATGAGGAGACAATTGTTCCTGTTTTCTTTCAAATTTGACAGTCTGGGTCTCTTTTCTGGGTGGGTATTTCCAAATAACACAAGATATCTTTCAAATTATTAATGAAACTCTTGTTCCTTTTCACACCTTGATTCTTGATCTACTTGCGTGTGTACTGGAACACTGACTTTCTTCGTATTCTTCCTCAGTAACCACATATAAAATTTCTGTTTCTGTTCGTGCTTCGTTTCCTGTCACGGTTTGTGACAAACCTACTTCTAGTTTAATTTCTTCAAGTACACTAGACGGAACCATATGGTTACTAATTATAGCTCTTTTCTGATCTGCCAGACGCTGTTCACTTAAAAAGTGAAGTGAGGGGTAGAGATTCAGGAACATGCGATGAAATTCTGTCCTATATCGCGTGAGGTTGGTTTCTAAATTTGTACATATTTTGAAACAATGCATTAAATTTTCATTTTGTTCTGCTGACCACTTCATACGTCGTCTCGGTAGCTTGGTCAAAGTGGTGCCCTGGCTCTGTTCACCTGGCAAAACACTGTTGACTGGGAGAGGGATGAATATCCTCTGCATCGGTCTTGTGGAGGTGTTACCTGTGACTCGTCGATGTCTTGTGAACCTCGATGAAGGTGCGCCATTCGCTTGCTATCCTCCAAAGAGGACTGGGATGGCCCATTGCCGGGTACAGTCCCACTACCAGGCAATGATTGTTCTGAGGCTTGTTGTCTTGTTTTCACTGCACCATATATCACAGTAGACGGGCTGCAAACCCAGAATATTGGTAAATTGTGGTAAATTCTTCATGTCGTATACAGAGCATCTCTACATGTTTCACAACACAGATACCCTTCTTATAAGAAAAGCACGACACTGTTTCCTAGGACACTCGGTGTTAACAGCCAACCAGGTTGAACCAGAACCACTTGCGATTTCGGGTGCCTCGGGGACGCCACACCCCGTACAGCCACATAGACTGCCCCTGACGGCTTATTGTTATTATTTAGTTTCGATATTGCTCTCATACTCAGCCCTGTTGCTGGATATTATTTACCTGCCATTTAATATTTTTATTTTTGGGCAGGTTTTACTATAGGAAAGACAATTCAGCATGATCCCTTAGTACCCATTTCATCCCTGCACCACCTGTTACACTATTCTACTAAACTTGACAAATAGTATGTACTTTAAATAATATATGAACCTAATGTATAAACTTAAAATAATATATCAACCTAAAACAATGTACAACAATATGATCTTAAAACAATATATCTTCATAATTATTGGAAACTTATTACTGATTAAAACGATAAAAAATTTCTACTGTATGGCAGGTTTGCAATACGACTGCTTTTTGACCTCTTCTAGCTATGTCCGTGGAGAGTTCTAAATCTGCCAGAGTTTTTGGAAAAGTCTTTGGAAACACTCCCTCAGCCGAAATCACTATCGCATAGATGTTTACTTTGTCTAGCTTCCAGATTGTTTTCATATGTATAACAGTTCCTGGTATTTACTTTTCTTCTCTCCCTCTGTTTTAATGACATTGTAAGAGGTACGGCGATGTCAATTAATGTTGCTGTCTTCGCCCGGACGTTAATGACAACTATGTCTGGTTTATTAAAATCGATGGTTCGATCCGTCAGCACCGGTCTATCCCAGTACATGATAACACCGTCTCGCTCTAACGCTGGTGGTGGGATATACATGTAATACGGTGGTGTTGTAACTCTCTGCAGCATTTTATACTTAAAACCCAGTTCTTGCTAAACAATTTTGTGTCTGCCGAGGTAGGCGTTGTTAGCAAGTAGTGGGCACATGCTCAATGGATTCACCCGGTCCTCCGCATTTCCTGCACTTATCCTGGACATCCATCCGTAGGGTATGCTTTTCGTAGTTTCTCGTTTTTACTACTCTATCCTGGATGGCCATAAGAAATCCCTCCGTTTCTGGGTACAACTGTCCATCTACTAGCAAATCCTGCAACATTTTCGTATCCAGTTCCTCCAAGAGCATTGGGAGCTTTCCGTGCAGTGATTTACTCCGTGGGTGTATACCTCCTTCTTCTTGCATCACTTCCTCCGGCAGCTCTACGGCTAGGTTGAGGGTAGTGTACCCAAAATCTTCTTCACTTACTGCTTGGATTATACTATCATTCGAGGACCTCAGACCTCTTCTCAGGTTTGCTTCTTGGGCCCTACACATTTTCTGAATATTGAGAAGCCCTCCACCCCCTTCTTTACGGGGGAGATACAAGCGTTGGAGTGAAGAATTCGGATGAAAGTACCTGAATTTAGTTAAGAGCCTTCTGGTGGTACGATCTAGGTTGTCCAGATCGGTTGTTATCCATTTAATTATCCCGAATGAGTAGGTCAGCGTTGGCACTGCCCACGTTTTGACTGCAGTGATTACATTTCTACCAGATAGCTTCGTATTCAATACTTTTGTGACTCTTTTCTTATATTTATCATGATATAGGGACTTCATTTGGGTGTGATTCATTGACCCGCTTTGGGGGTTCCCAAGATACTTGTTGTTTAACACAAAACACAAAATATATGCAAGAAGACAGCAAAGGTCGACACAGCACCAGCAGCAACCTCCTGGAGCAGGTTTTTCTAACAAGAATGAATAGCAAGAAGATCACTTCAATAAAAAACACACCTATTGTTGAAGCAGAATTAATCTCATTGGAGCTTATAAAAAGTAAGATTTCATTGTCGTGAATTTTTTTACTGCTATGCCAATAATAAGTTGAAATTAAGAAATAATTTCACACTATCTATAATGTGAATTTTAACAAAATGTTTGAATATGAAAAATGACCAATAAACAAAATTTATAAGATACAATACGTAGTTTTGTCGTTTCTTGTTCTCTGGTGGACAGCCGAATTTGACTTGACAAAGGAGATTGTCGGCAACGTTTTTCATTTGTCTGCAGAGAAAATTCGGCTCAGCGCTGTGATAGAAATTCGAACTACGCTGCCTTGCGTGGGAGAGCGTACTGATCGCTAGCGCAACCTGGCAGTGAATTTCGAACTGCCCCTGATTACGTAGGCAGCAGATGGGAATTCAGGACACCGGTCGTCTTTGCCTTGCGACTTCCTGCCGCTGACTGAGAATGTAATAATAATATATCTTCAAGGCGGGAATGTCATTTTTGCAGAACTGCGCAGGCGCAGGTCTCCCTTGTTCGCAATAGTTGACTGATCGCTTCAGGTGCTTTCAATCCGCTACCTGTACGATCATTTCGGAACACTTATAGACACCCTTTGGGTCGAGTTCTGCAATCTCACATCCCGGGTGACTTTTGGCGACTACCTGCCCACGTTTTATTGTAATGATTGCGCATTTCTCAAGTCCAAACGTCATTCCAATGTCTTCACTGAATCGTTTGGTTGTTTCTATAAGACACTGTAGGTTCTGGTGGTTTTCGGCATACAGCTTCAAATCATCCATAAAGAACAGATGAGATACTTTCCTACAGCCTTTCTGCACTTGGTATCCATCTTGTTCCTGATTTAACAGCACTGACAAAGGATTCATTTCCAGGCAGAACCTCAAGGGTGAGAGTGAATATCCCTGGAAGATTCCCCTTTCAATGTTCACCTCTCCCAAGAGCGTGTTACCGACATAGATGTTCGTCTTCCATGTCGTAATCAGTGGTTTAAGGCATGCCAGGGGTTACTTTATAGATCTCACGGGCCTTCAATAGCCAGTCGTGGGGCACTGAGTCAAATGCTTTCGCATAATCTATATAGCCAATACTCAGGTTCCGCTGTTTGAGTTTAGCTTGCCGGAAAATAACAGCATCAATTGTTACATCCCCAAGTTCCCCGGGCACATCATTTTTGTTTCTCTTCAATCAGACGGTTTCTCTCACAATGGTTCTGGAATCTGCCCGCCAGTAGAGATGTGAATACCACTGACAGACATGTTATTGGTATGTAGTTTTCGGACTGGGGCTTCCCCCTTTTTTGAACACGAGGTGCGTCCTTCTTTCTGTTAAATACTTCAGGATCGGTGAGTCTTTCCAGGGATTCAGTAAAAGCACGGGTCATAGCGCATGTGTGACATAGAATACCTTGAGTCAAATGTGGTGACATCCTGGTTATTATTATTATTCTGGAGGACTAGGGTTCGCTAACCTCCTTGTTATTAAAGCCCTAAGAGGAGGATGAAACCGTGATATAATATTTAACTAATTATTATGTTATTGCAACCGGAGCATTAATATTTATATTGTAAATAATAATAAAATTGTTTCTTGTTTTTAATTAAGTGTACTTTAAACCATTCTCTTGTTAATATTGATGTTACAAAACGATTTTGAGATAGCTTCTCGTGTTTGTCTCGTAAAGAAATTAAGTTTATGCTTCATTAAATCAAAATTGACGTAACAAGATTTAAATGAGACAACTTAACTTCTAAAATTTCACGTCCCTTTTCACCCGAGAGAACTCGCGTCAGTAGACGTAGAAAAAGACCTGAATACAGTAATATTATAAAATACATTTAAGATAACATTAATGTATGTAGTAAGCACGCGTAATTAAGGTTTATCTCTAATCGATTTAATAATTGTCCCTGCTGTTTGTAAAGTATATTGCTAAATTTTTCATAGGAATTATAGCTAAATTTGAACATAATTATTACAATTACTCAAAACATATTTTCATATTGGTTATAAGCCTTAACTTATTTATTTCTACGTAAAAACATAAATCGTGATTCTATTTCTGATAATACAAGACATAATATATTTACGTTTTTAAAGGATGATAGATACTCTGATTTCACAAATTTTAATGTCGAAAAATAATATTGACAATATTATTTATATTAATTTATTTATATAATTATTGAACACTGAAAAAGAATATATACAATGGAATCTATATTCAGCACCTTTAGCCATGGTGATAGATATCCTTCTTCGTTTTCATTCCAAAATTCATGTCATAGTATTTTATTTCAAGTAACGGAGTAACCTAGCTATAATTCGTGACACCTAGCTACCCCGTGGTGTCGCCAACAAGAACCACTTGTTTAAAACCCCAGGTTCCGTATATCAGAATAGCCATCGTAATATTAGTCATCCAACTTAACACAATACACTTACAAATAAATATACTCAGCATTTTTGAACATGAGTGGGATTCCTCAAATAAATACGAGTCGAGCAATCAAAATGATGTTCTCGTAGGAAATGTTCCTCTAGGAGTTGAGAGCGCAAGACATCAGGGGATATCCCTGAATCTCATCTTTCCCATAAATATAAAGTGTAAAAAGAATCCATATAAAAATCCATCTTTCATCATAATTGCCAATTATCCTGGTATTGTTTAAGTTCCTTTCAAGGAATAAATGGAGAATTGCAAAGAAGACAAAAGAGAGTTATTTTCCCCTCCCGAATTCGTTTCCTTCATTCTTAATCAAACTACAACAACAACAAAAGTTGTCTTGGAAACCAATTTTTGAAAGTTTACCACCATTCTATGGAGTGAATAAAGGGTAATGATTAAAAAGCACATAAAATTCGTGTACCCTACTTAATCTGTGAAACACTACTTATTTCCAGAGAGATTTGTAACCTACGGACACGTTGGGAATCAAAATGAAAATATTGTCAGAGTTAATGAAAAGCTCTTAGTGACATATTTACACTAGGCCAGTGTAATCTAAATAATTATTATAAAGCACCCTGCATATATCAGGAGTTGTCCATTATCAAGTTATCATAAAACCTCGTAACCTTGGTTGAGTTATAGTAATTTAGTCACTGATTCAAGTTACTAAGTTGTAGGAGAAAAGGTAGAATCAGAAACTGAAGGTACTCATGCTGCTTCAACACAAAATAACCAGTGCACAAGGTATCTCTGTCATGATCTGATTTATTTGATCCCTCTAAAATCTAAACAAGTTAGCAGTGTCTGTTGTTTGTAATATTTGCTAAGTTTTAGTCTATTCCTCGAAAAGTTTTTGATTAGTATTTATTTAATTTAAAAATATAAAATTCGGATTTTGGAAGCGTGATTTAATGCTGAAGAAACTAACAATAAAAATATTGATAAAACAGCGTACTAACATCCATCTTGAACACTAGCTGGTTTTGCAAACCGTCAAGCAGAATCTGGTTGACTCATTCAAAACCGTGAAATCTTTCCGCACAGCCTTTGATCCCCAGCCGTTAAAGACGGCGCAAATAGGTGGTTTCTCTGAGCGTTGCATTTGCGAGTAGGGAGGCGTCGTGGCCACGCGTATAACGCGCACTGGGCGTGGCGGGGAAGAATGATAGGCGTCTGTGATGAACAGTGTTCGTAGTTTGGTAAGGAAGGTCAAAAATCGTCGACAGGGATTGTTTGCAAACTATATGGGAATTAAAGATTTTTTTAAACTAGTGAATTAATTTAATTTATAAGACTTCAAAAATCAATTTCAGATTTAACCACAAATTTTATTTTGTTAATTAAATATAAATAAAATATTATATATAATACAAACAATTATTTGATAAAATAATACTTTCAATTAATATGGTGTAAATATCTTAACATTTATAATAATTTGACGAGTGCAATACCTACAATTTATTACCATACTCTTCATAAATTGTCATTTTTGTACAAAAATATGGAATACATTGAAAAGTTACTGCTTGTGTTAGCGGTAGATAGTAAATCAAAATCATGTATTTAAATGGAACTTTTTGTTTTCACTAAAAGAGAATTTAAATGAAATGTATTGAAATACGTTATCCACTAAAGATAGTACGTTCATTTCTATAAATCTCTTATATGTTATTTTTCTTTGAATGGAGATTTTTATAGAGGTGCATTCATAACATTCGTGCTCGAGTGTAATGAGGAAGATATTACGTCCGAATAGAAGCCGGCAAAGTAGCGTGATTATTTGAATGGTTTCTTTCCCCTGGTGTCGACGAATCAAAAAGGATGGAAATGACGAATATCTGTAATGCGAATGCAAGCAACTGAAGTAGTGTTGGTGAAGGATAAACGAACACATGTAAACGAGTCAAAAATCCAGCACCAGACTGGAGGTTACTGGCACGAGAACGAGTAGTGTAGACTTACCTTGGAATGTAGTTTTTAAGAATTTCCTTATTATGACAACATCATGATAAGTTCCATTTCAAAACACGTTATAGTTCACTGCAAATTGTGCGTCTTGAAGAACTTCGTCCTGTTTTCGTAAGAAACGTACACTGTGCGAAGGCGAGACGGGGACGTGGCTGAGGGCGGCGCTCATTTCAAAATGTGCACACAAGCCCTCCAAACCCTAGAGTGGGGGAAGGGAGGATATTGTGTGTCCTACGGAACGCACTCTGTCAGATCAAAGGCTGCATTTCGGTTAATTATAGCCGTAGCCCGAGAAAAAGCGTTTTCGTTTTTTTTCTCTATACAGGAACTTTGTCAGTTGTTTTTGTCGTTACAAAAAATGCAAAATGAGCTTTTTTCGTAGAGATGGATTCCGACAGTTTTTGTCAAGTACGAACCCGCTAAAATTGGGTTATATTTGAATAGATAGTTATACATATTTGATAGGATGTATACGAAATATCCGTCGAGAAGATGGTGAATATTCAAGTTGAGGGCATATTTAAGAGATATCGATTGGATATCTCTTAAATCTTCTTAATTTTTTACTATATATTTTTTAATATCTCTTAAATCTTCTTAATTTAATCTCTTCAATTTTGGTACAAAAAATCTTCAAAGTCGGTCATCGTGGATTTACTAGCAAAGAATTTGTAAATTTAGTTGAATGTTTTTTGATAACGCGTTGGACGTCAATGCGTCTTTACAAATAAAATGTTCTCAAAAAGTTTATATTTAATTTTTACACGGGTTGGGTAAAATAAATCTGTCCCGGTAAAGAACTGCGGTTCTGACATGGAATTGACCGTTGGTAATGAACAGAAAAAATACCCTTTACAGAAAATGCCGGATATGGCTACAGGTGACGTCAATGGAAGAATGATTGCTGTCACATGTCTGTACATACTCTGTAATGAGTTATTCACAGAGTCATTTCGTTCGTGTGAGTGAAAGGTCGTGTCTAGTGATAAGTTGAATGCAACACAAAATTGTGCTCTAGCTGTGCGTGTTCACTGACAAGTGTTATGCGACGCACAATTCATGGAAAATGTGCGTGGAACTGCTTGCGCAAGAGTTAAAGTATTGAAATGTTTCGGCAAAACATCCAGTAAAGTCTGCAATGAAAAACGTAGTGTGAAAATGTCTCGAGCCAGGCTCTGTAGCAAATAAAAACTGTAACTATCCGAAAAGAGTTCGAACACCAAAAACATTGCTCAAGTGTAGAAACCAAAAAAAACTCAAACCTGGAAAGAAAATCCGACGAAGTTTCAACGCCAGTTATCTGTGCATTTTGGAATTAAGAGATATTTGTGTCGAAACATTATCAAAAAGGACCTGAATGTTTATCGTCTCAAATTTCCTGTTGTGCATAAAGGAGGCTCCAGGCATTCTTCAATCAGCGAATCCATTCTTCAAGCATCGCTCACCAATGCTCGCCACCGCACTGTTTACTTTGGTGTGCCCAAGACAGACACACTGCGTGCAGGGTGAGCACCGGTATTATAAATATATTACCAAGAAAGAAAGATATGTTCGATCATATCATCATCAATTAGATCATTCAAACATTACTGGACTTTCAGCTTCTCTATCTAAGCGTCTCGTGCTCTGAAAGTAACAATAACTGATACAATGGTACGCTTATGTCCCGGAAAGTTTAAGTTCCTTTTCTGCATGAAGTAAATCACTTAAATAAAGTATCACGCTTTAGAACATTAAAGATGCGCTGTCGAATGTCTATTATTTAATTTTTCACTTTTTCCTTTCCGAGATAATTGCGTTTCAATTTTACATCAAGAAAAGAAGATCGTAGACATTATCTGAACTTGGCTGTTACTTGATTCTTTTAGTTCAGACAAATGACAGCATTCACGCGCCTCGTGTGAATAACAAACAAAATGTATAGAGAATTATACGTGAGTTACGTAATTGTACATTGTATAATATAATATATTATTCATAACTGTTGTATTTACTTTGTTAATGTCAAATATAAAACCGAGCAAAACTTTCCCCCATCTGCTAGATGTAGGCAAGTAATATGCCACACTATTCAGGTTAATAATATAGTCTTGTCAGATAAAAGTAAACACTCATATTATGTTACATAATGTAAGGTACATCCAATAAACCAAGTTTAGCTGTTTTTAATTTCTCGCGCGAATGGTTCCATGTGAAGAAAATTCGTTGAAGCTGATAGTTTCATGCTGATCACAATGACGCGTGAACCGAATGAAACGAACGAAACTCTTGGAAAGAGGAACCAAATATTACCCGTGTCGCAGAAATGAGATTCAGAATTATAAATTTATGCTGTAAGGAGTAAACTTCTTGATATTTAAGGCCTTGTCAATCCCAGTTAATTAACTACTTCTACTACATCAAACATAATATGATGGTAGCGTATGAAAGAGTAAGGTAGCGTATGAAACATGAGTACCGATTGTCGTTTTCGTTTGTATTCTCTTTCCGCGTTAAACCGAGGTAACGTTTTGCAGACCACATTAAACCTACAAAATTAAAGCAAAACAATTTTTGAAGTTCAACATGAATTACTTTTTTTTAACGAGGAGCTTTTAAGGTATGGAATCCATTTTTTCAGTTTGTTTATCAAAAGTACAGCTGTCAGAGGCGAAATATGGGCTTGACTTGGAATTTTGTTGAGAAAGTTCAAATTTTACATAGGGGTACTTCGGGGCAAGTAGAATATTAAAACCCCATTATGCGTGTTAGGGAATCACCGCAAAGGGATGTAACCTATCCCTAAAATTGAAATATTTGTATTTCTTCCCAGAATAATGGAAATCATCATTTACGTAATCTGAAATACTTTTATGGCCTTACTAAACGACAGGCAATTAATTTCATGGTCAACTATCCCATAAATAAGGGTGAAATTCATCCTTAAAAATTAAAATATGCGGTTTTTTCGAGTTTACTCGTGGCTCAGTTGAGTATATTGGAAAATGTCTGTTGTAGTAATAGCAGAAAATATTGATGAAGCGATAATTCCATCGGATATTTGTGGTAAAAGGGTAGAATGAATCCTTATCATAAAAATGTGTGAAATATTAAGTAAAATAGATAGATGAAAAATAATGACGGGAAAATGTTATCTATCCATTCTATTAAATTTCCTTTCGGACATTTTCAGGATAAGGTTGTGAGAAAGGGTGAGAAGGGGTGAGAAGGGGTGGGAAGAGGTGGGAAGGGATGAGAAGAGGTAAACTTCGCCACAAAAATTGTATATAATCAATTATATCGTAAAAATCGTTAGTTAAATAATATAAAATAATTTCACATTTTTAAAAAAGACTTACGATTCATGTGAAGGTCGACCACCTCTCACATAAGGGTGGTTTCACCCTTAAAAATTGAAAACAAAATTGTGTTTACTTCCACCTGTTGATTACAGTAAATTCCGAGTTGAATTTTGTTTGAGTAAGGTAGCGAAAATGTTTGTGAAGGGGTGAAATTTACCTCAAAATCGTCTGGAGTAGGTAAAATATGAGTTAATATGTTGTAGTTTCAGGAAAATGAACAATTTATATTTTTTTAAATAATGTATTTACATCTATTACATTTGAGGTTCAAAACTTTATTAGTAACCTTCCAGAAAATCGGTTCCACTTTAACTAACAAACCCACATTTCCACCTTAGAATGTGTTATTTTGCAAATTCACAAGTAAAAAGGGTCATTGGATAGTAAGTGTCGAGATTCCCAATAATAACCTAATGTATGGAGTTTTTTTTCTTCTACCAGACAAGTTTCACAACATAAAACCTTTATTTTGTACATTTTTCACCGGGTATGAAACTACTGAATCTACATTTTCACCCTACAAAGTTATTCTTATAACAGCCAGATAGAAAAAAAAATTGGTTCTATTTTGTTAGAATAACAATGTCATTTTGTCATGTTCTATTTTGTCGTAATAAACATGGAAGGAAGAAAAGTTTCCTGATCACTTTCGTGAACTGTTCTGTGCTGCTAATTTATATTTGTTTACAATTATATTATAAAATTTTCATTACTCACTACTGCATAAGAACAAACCTTCAAGTGTTGTCTTTCACTCCCAGATCAGGTTGACACAGTGTAACAAAGCACATAGCTCACTGCACTACAGTTTTCTTTTTCAATATTAATTACCTTAATTTATTAATTACCGACATTAATTACCTTAATTTATTTGTAATAAACAACAAAACGGAGTCGTACCTGCAGCATGCAGCCCTAGTGTCTCTGGCAGCGTCGGTCGGCGCATACGAGATCCAAAATGGTTGACCCCCATTCAGAAACTGGAGTATTGCTCCTTTCTCTTTTACCTGATATTCGAACCTTATTTTCTAACAATAGTAGCATCGTAGCATCCAGGTGTGTGCATGGAATTTGTAGTTGAGAACCTCCTCTTTCGAATCCCGTCGAGAAATACCGGCTTATTCTATTTGTTTACTTGATAAATGAGATATTTACAAATTCGGCATTTTCGTCAAAATTGAAATAAAATGCTGTCACCTTTGAATTTGCCACGTCTTTTATCAAGTTTAAATTTGTATTTCATTTAAATGTGAACTTCAATATGGTATATGTAACATAATGAAATATGAGGTCAAAACAACACAATCTTAATTAATTAATGCGGGTGTTCAAACATAGTGTAAAATGCTTATAAACAAACATTTAGTATTTGTTTATAAGCAGTAGTTACTTTTTGAGATACGAAATACCAGAAATCCACCCCCTCTATATTTGCAATAACAATAATCAGTTAAATAAACAACCTTTTTTCGCTCAAATGTCCCAAACAAAGTTTGAACCTTGTATTTTCAGACAACACATGATAAATATTTATTTTCGTTATTTACGGTTAGCACATGTAGAGAGAGGAATAACTCCAGTTTTTTTTAATATTTGAGTTCGCGCGCTTTCGCGAGGTAATTACGTGCTAAAATTATGATATCAAAACAAATTATTTCCAGTATGAAAAAAATAGTACTTCCCATGGTCAGAATTAATTAAAAAAATCAGTCCTTCGTTGACTTTGGAAGTTTAAGGGTAGTTTTCACCCTCTTGCTGACACCCCTCAGCCCGAACTTTTAAGTTTCCATATTCTACCCATCAAACACTACCACCATGCCAATTATCAGCTTCATTCATCCCAGATTCTCCTAAAACACTCTGACAACTGTACTAGAATGGAAGATACATAAAATGATGGGTTAACTGTACTTAGAAGAAAGAGAACAAGACAAAGAAGAAAAAGGAGAATGTAGTATGAATGTAGATAATGTGGAGGATATTCTTCAGATTTTGAATAAAGTGAAGTATGTTTATTGAAGATTTGTTTGCCCAATTCATTTGAAACATTTAAGGTTCGTAATGTTTGTTACGTTTGTTTGTTACGCTGGGCAAGAAAACTCCTCTAAACAACCCTGCAAAGGGAGAAATATCTAACTACGCAAAAAGAGTTTTGTTGTAAAAAAATGGTTATAATTGGATATTTTTTTTAAATTTACAGCTATAAGAACGAAAACAAATTTATTTCTCTGACTCGCTTCGCTCGCTGAGGGTTTTATTCTCAGATTCCAATTAGGGCTACACCCTTGCAAGATCACCTGTGAAAACTCAGCCTAGCGTAGATCTTCGCTCCGACGTTGCGATATCTACTACAGAGACCGGCGAGGTTATCTCCCCGAAACTTTAGTACCTTTGCATCGAGGGTCTCATCAACAACTCAACTTTTTCAACGCTACTGTTTTGGGAAGTTTTTTTTTTTAGAAATGGTATTATTAGTTTTTTTCGTGCTTTGGGATTATTTCGATGATTTCACAACTTTTGGTTTTCATTTCACTACATTTAAAAAAACTGAGGTTGCACGACTAGTTGAAGTGGTTGGGAGTTCCGAATCCCTCTATCGCAACAATAAAAAGACACGCACTAATGATGACAAAAAATAGATATCAAATTAATGTCCAAGACTCTTTAGATATCTTTCATTAGTTCTTCTAAACATACTTCGTCATAATTTTGAAGTACTTACAGTGGGGGATTTTGTAACTGACGTAATGCAAAGTAACAAGACACAGTAGTATAAAACGCTCCATGTAAGATGATAGAAAAATATTTTTATACCTAGTAGAAAACCAAAAGTTACCAATTAAAAATATAATTTTGTTGTCTTAATAGTACCTATTACCGATATTAGGCCTCAAGAAACATGTGCGGTGCATTGTAACGTTTTACTCTTCAGGAAAAGGATTGTGTAAATATTGATGTATTTGTAACAATTTTGATATTTTCAAACAAAATTGTTTTTAGTTTTAATAATGTATCTAAATTGCGAGTAAATTTATAATATTAGAGAAACTATTATTGTTCTCTTCTTTGTACAAATATTTATAAAAGTATTGTTTCAAAATCTGTTTTTCTAATATCTTCTTCTAACAACAATTATGTGTCTTAATTATTATTGATAACGAACCTTCCAAATCTAAAACTAACAAGAATAAAATGAAACTAGATTTCATTTATTTTAATGTTACAACTTATAAACCACAGTTAGCTCTGATGAATAGGTCAGCATGACCTTGAAACGTTGGCGAGTAAGTCCCCCCCCCCAGGGGACTTACATCTAGTAAGTACGTATTTGGCAAACACGGGGCCCCGAGCTGAGTCTGGCATTACTTCCACTTACTTGTGTGAGGCTCCTTCCTTTCTCTTTCCTGACCTTCCTTGGTCACCTCTTGTTCTTTTCGATCCCGACGCTATTAGGGTTAAGGTATCTTTCATTTCCTCATTTTTAGTGGGTACGGTTGAGTCATTCGGCGAGTCCCACACGCGGGGAGAGTCATGTTGGCTCACCTTAGTGCGTAACTGCATTTTCCCTACCTGTACAGAATTTTAGGGCTCTAATGACCTCGATGTCGACGAGCCGTAAAGCCCAACAAAAAAATGAGTATGCATTTGTATAAACAATGATATCGTTAAGTAGATCTGTTTTTGTTGTACGTTGTAATTTTATGAAACAACATAACTATAATACTGAATTGATAAGTTGATTTAATTAAAAGTGTATTGAAGGACTTATTTTAAAGTAACATGAACATTAATATAATAATCAAACAGTCCTTAAAAGGAAAAGGGTATACAGTTTGAGTTTGAATCTCTTGAAAAATAATTCAGGAAAACAAATGAATATGTACATTTCGGTAAATACATACTGGCACTAAAAGTTTCAACGAAAGTGTAATCATTAGAATAGAATTTATTTGAAATTAGTTGAGTAATCTTAAACACAGTTTTATTCGCAATAAAGAAATTTTGAAATGATATCTATTCAACCACTCCTAACAGTCATTAATTTCCAGAACAACGTCTGAACCAACTTTATCTGCCACTGGATTTCATCGAATTGTTCTTTGTACGTACATTGTTTGATAAAAGAAGAGTAACAATTCCAGAAAAAACAAATTACTAAATGAAAGGCATTCCTAAAACACAAAAGTATTCGTGGTTTGGAGAGAGTCCTTCAGAAACAAACGAAACATCACGCTGAAGTGGAAACCCATTCGAATCCTCAATTGCTGTTGAGGGAGTGGGTTGGTATGAGGTGATCACTACGAGGGAGAGAAGCGGATCGGGAGAGAACTAGTGGAAAGGTGCAAACGGGACATATTTTGAACAAATTTTCTGAAATCAAATGAATTTAATGTACTTCTTTTCTGTTATTTTGGCTGCAAGAGTACTACTGAAAAACAATGTGAAATAATGGGAGAATTATTTAAGTTTACCATTTACTGTACTCGGTGTACACAGACGTGCAGGAACAGAAAGTACGACGTTCAAAAGAGAGGAGGTTTGCAGAAGTATTTGTATTAGAGCATAGTTGACTGAGAGTACAAGAGAGATTGCCTGTTGCAGGTTTTACTGAGAACTGAAACCCATACACCATATTAGAAATCCTCAACTATCAGTAATCACATTTTCATCATATTTACAAATTAATAATTATTCAAATCAATTGTTACCCGTGGTATGAAATATCAAGTATCAAACGGTACTGGCCATTTTCTGTTTATGACTGTCACACAACTGTTTATTTACGATTTAATAACTTTAAATAACTCATTCTAGTTAACTCTACTGTAAGAGCACCATAACACAACAACGAAACCGTTTTGAGGCCTCACAACTTGGCGGAAGGAGGTCACCATGACGCTTCACTTTCATGAGTCATGGCATCACGAGTTAATTCTATGACTGTAACATGACAACGTTCACCCCAAGAGATCTGCTATTCCACCAAATCGTGTTTAGTGTAAAGGAATTAAGAAGGTGTTATGTTGCTGGGACACTTAAAGTACTGAACTGACACTGTATGGAGCAGCCGAAGAACACTTCAGATGAAAATCTCCTAGAATTCAGCAGAGCAGGGAATTGAAACTGTGTTCTCCCTCTCATCAGAACATAAATAGCAATGACGCTCTCAATACGTCACGGCCGGACGAACGGGGTCAGTATCTTCTATACAATTGGGAAAGACACTATTCATGCATAGAAAGGAAACTTCGATATGCGCATTGGCTTTCTCCAAGAAAAGCGACACCACACAACATTTCCTTATTCTTTTCCCCAAAACATGCTTTATAGACGGTAGTGCTCTGGTTCCATTCTAGCTGTGACGTGAACATAACAGTGATGACGTAGCGTCCATGTCATCGAGGAGAAGCTGACGCAGTGCACCGACGGCAATCGGACTTGCACTGGCTGCCATGACAAAGGCAGGACCGCAATCGTCATAATTGATCTTGAGAAAGAAACATGTATTAAAACTTCATAAAATATTGTTGTAATACTTTTTACGTGTGTATTACATAATGCATGAGCGCAGATATGATGCTCCACTGAAATACAATACTGATTTTCGGGAGTATGTAACTAGTGAAGAGATTATGACGTATTGACATTGATTCTGCGCAATATTTACTCTGAATGGAAGAAGTAATTTATTAACTCGTAAACATGTCGGAAATCATGGTAACATATTCTCAAAATACTCTCCTAAACCGAATGCAACTACGATTAAATATTTAGAGTTAGTAAAGCGATTAAATATGTAGTTAGTAATTTATTCCGTTTTGGGTTGGTAAATGATGAAGTGCTGAAGACTGGACTTAGGTTAACATCTACTTCCAGTAATAAGTTTACCTCTTTTGTTCGAAATGGTACTGAGACAAAAAAATGCAGATTTTCAATGAACATAGGTATTTTTAAAGGATCTAAGCTCTCGTTATTCTTCATTATTTTGTTGAGGTCACGTCGTGCCAAGGGTTATTAGTTATTTCTCGTTTAGTGGAGATATATCCCAGTGCTATTGTATTACGCTGATTTATCTAAACAAAATTAAGCAAACACTCCTTAATAGAAAACATATGTAATGAATCTTTATAATTTCTTGTAGCATTCTGAAACTTCAAAAACCTATAACATATCTATGGAAACACCAATCAAATTACATTGTTTATCACATTAAACACAGCTTAAATGAGATTGGTATCTAAAGTGTTAATATACACTCCGTTAAACAACAAAATGTGATGAACAGCGCAGTAAATCATGAGAATGTCACAAGATATTTTACAGAACAAAAAATTACATTCAGTTGAAGAAAAACTTGAACACTTTTACGTTTATTTTGCAGAAATATAAAATTTTGCCGATGCGTATATTTATTCAATTACTTCCCTCTGTGTTGAAAGACCAAGGCGAATATGAGCTGTGACCTCACCACGGATGGCTTTTTGACGTCAATTGTCCAATATGGCGGCCGCCGTCAGGACGCATGCATTCGCAATGCTGTTGTTTATTGATGGGGTGACGAGTATGGGTGGACGGGCATTGATGCTCGACCAAGAGTGAAACGGACGTGAGCTGAGGACGCCGTTGCCGATGAACGCAGTGCAAGTGAGGACGGGGTGCAGAATGCCGAAGGTCAACGAGCCCTGACAGTTGGAGAGCTTGTGGCGCGTCCAGCGTTTGCCTGCGAGGACACACGCTCGTTGACAGGTGTCAACCCAGCGGTCGCGGTCGATCGCTCCTCCTTGCAGCGGTCAGCGTATGGTCTTGCTCACTCGAATGATATGAGTGAGCGCACACTTCAGTAATTATATTTAAATAATCACGTCACAAACAATTCATTCGCAGAGCTCTCATGTACACCCTTTGACAAATGAAGTGGATATGATATGTTTCAGATGTGCGTAATATTTCGCGGAAAATTAAATTACTGTGAGGGTTCTTCAGTACCTGTCTACCTTTGGAAAAATATTTTATTTATTAAAACTTTTAATTGTAATTTAAATAATTTTCAATTTATAGAAAGTCATCTTGGTTCCTCTTTAGCTCTTTGACTTGTAATAGTCATGGTGATTAGGAATTCAAATTGTGTGGGGTGGAAGGAAAAAAATTAACATAACAAAAAGAACTGGAGGGTTGACAAAATTAAATTGCCGCTACCCTTTCTTATATTGTTTTTTTTTTCATGTCATACTTTATGATGTGGCCAGGTCTACGTCATCAAGTATGCTATTAAACCTAGCTACAAGATTGAGAAGGAGAGATACGTTGCATATGCAACACTACGTTCGGAAATCATTTCTACTTACAGTGTCGTGTATGCTTAAGAATGGTTTGGCCACAGCTCTCGCTTCTCTCCCACCCCAATCGTTGCTATTCAGTGTCACGACTTCAATCTTCAATGTCATTCTTCAATCATTTAGTCAATTTATAAGATACTAGTTGATTACCCGGCTATGGTCTGAATTTTTTTTCGTGTTAGATCAATCTTCTTTTACTCAGGAAAAGTATCTACATTGTAAGATCAAAATAATTTTACTTGTTGGTTTTTAAACACATATGTATAGCATCCAAATTTACAATTTTAACTCAAAACTTGATTGTATACGCCATTTTGTGTTTCACGTTCTGCAGCGAGAATATATAAATCCTTGAATGAAACCACCCTTGAGCAAGTAACGTAAATTTGTCCATGGAAGAAACAAATCAATTGATACGTCACCAATAAGCCTAGTACATCACTTCACCTTTAGTTAGTGACATTTAACACTCTGTGCTGAAGTTATACGGCATCATGTCAGTGTTTATCCGGAAGATCCCGAAAACTATGAATTGAACCCGTCTTTTTCGATTAAATGGTTTTATATTACATTTTCTTCCCACTCCAACCGTAGGGTTTCTAGGCTGCCCCCCACCCTTATCCCAATAATGGCCCAACTCTGACGTAACATCGGAAATGTCTTTGTTCATATCAGAATCTCAGATAGAGTAAACCTTCTCGCCGGGAGCCGCGCCGGTTGAATTTTCGCTTCCAAGGCAAGATACAACGGAGCCAGTGCGGCTGCACCATTTCATACAAACTCTTATAAGATCTGAACAAATCGTCTACTTTTTTACGATTTACAGCTGTTTTTAATCTTTGTCAAGTGCACAAAATAAAGAAAACAATTAAATTTGATAATGATTGTTTTT
>NNCF01126454.1:897858-940679 GCA_002313205.1 Laupala kohalensis
TCTGAGTTGAACTATATTGCCACTCATAAATGCAATGTATCTCGAACCATCTAGGCAGCGTAAGCGACTCTCTTTTTCCGCCGACTTCATTGATATACAAAGTGTACCAGAATTGTTGCGACAAATCTCTGGGGAAGGTGGGCCACGTCATAAGGATTGATAATTGCATAGCCATCCATGGCCGCAAATTTCAGGGGTAAGTGATAGCAGAGGTCGAAGATCGAAAAGGAAACAAGAAAACGATTCACTTGAAACATTTATGGGACATAATGAGTACAAATGGGGTACGACATGAATACAGCTTTAATGTTACAATAGATGCTCGACGTTTGCACCATGAGACGTCACGCATGCCTGACACCGACGGAGCACTGACTGCCGGACACGCTGGAATACATCAGGAGTGTCTTTGATTGTAGCAGCTGCGCAGGCGATTCTTGCGACGAGATCCATTTCAGACTCCACAGGATCGCGTAACATGAGAGATTTTATGGCTGCCCACATAAAGAAATCAAGGCTCGATAAATCATGTGAGCGTGGTGGCCAGGGAACCGGTCCACCACGCCCAATTTATCGATGCGGGAATGACCTGTTCAAATGCTTACGAACAACCCTTCCAAAATGAGCAGGCGCCCCATCATGCAGGATCAACATGCTGCACCTCACATTTGCTGGAACATCTTCAAGCAAGCTGGGAAGAAACTTCTCCAGATAGGTCTGATAATTTGCGGCAGTCAAGCGAGATGGTAAAAGACACGGCCCGGCTAAGCAGTTGCGAACCAAACCCGCCCTCAAATTAAATGTGAAGCGATGTTGTGCCGCGTGGTGCCGCCCACCATGGGAGTCTTCTGGTGCCCACAAATGCTCATTGTGGTGAATGAATACACCATCCCTAGTGAATGTGGCCTCATCAGTGAACATAAGCTGGGAAGTTTACATCTCGGCCACTTTGTTGCAGAAACCACCGTGCGAAACGAACACGTGCAAGATGGTCATCGGGGTGTAATAACTGCACCCTTTGGAGATGAAAGGCGTGTAAGGACACAGCGTTCAAAACACGCTGGACATTGCTACGAAACATTCTTAAGTTTGAGACAACGCAACGTATTCTTGTGCTTAGATTAGTCTTTACGGCATCCAACACACGTTCTCCCCTAACGACCGAACGTGTCGATCCTGGCCTGCCCTCAATAACCCTGCCACTACTTAATAACTTGTACTCGCACAAATTTCGACGCAGACGTGCAAACAAACTGTGGTGCGGTTGATGTCTGTCTGGGAAGCGTTCTCGATAAATGCGTCCAGCGGCTCGTCCATTGCACTCAGCTACTCCATACATTAAATGCACGACTGCAAGCTCACCGTTCGTAACAAAATTGAAAAGCAGCCTACAAATAGAAAAGAGCGTAACTGAATAAGATGAGTGAAAAGTCTCGTAATGTCTATCAAGAAACGGGGCAACAAAAATAAAGACTGTGTAAATATAAATAAATAAACAAATAAATAAATACCGTTCCATGCTCCTCGTATACTGGCAAGCGCTCGAATGAAGAAATCCTCACGTTACTCTCCAGTACTCTTGTGTGCAGCACCATCTAGCGGCGTATGACGAAGAATTTTTACCGACAGCACAACCGATCCGATTTACCCACGACGCCTTGTGGACATTTCTATTCGGTCATTGTCTGGAATGAAATACTAAATAAGAGTTGTTGGTAATCGCCAATAGATATTTTAAAATAGTCACAGGACTTGCGTAAACAACTTTTAAGAATAAGTTAAACAAATAAATTAGAGGTTTACCAAAATAGAATCATATTTAGGAGATAGGCCTTTCTATACACAGTGTAAAAAAAAGCTACTGCCTAGAGTTAATATTTATAATAATGAAAATTGTAAAAATATTATTCAATAATATACAAAAATAATGAAATAGGGGGACTTCTAATCTATTGAATTTAGTTACAAGCGTTTCTAACATGTATTTATTTAACTGAATATTTTTATCACACTGTCTATAGTCGAAGAAATTTTTCTCATAAAATTTGTTCATAGCTACATTCAACGACGGCAACTAATTTAGCTTTTCTTTTAATTATCAAGCAATGAAATTTATTTGAATATTGATTGTTTTGATTTGTATTTTGGTTCTACAGTTGACATGTTAAATATTTTGTTTCTTCATTATTAACTCCTGAAGATGACATAAACGCAAGTTGAATTATCATATATGTAAATCTTATAGAATAAACATGTGCTTCTTGAAAGTTTGTAATATTAATTATCAGAAGTATAATTATATACAAAAACAATATAGTTAACACAAATTATCCATTTGTTATAATAAAAATTTAATAAATATTTTATCTAAAGAGATTAATTTAGATGGGAAAATGTACATTTTCGTCAAATTAATCATTTCTCTGCTTTATTCATTCTTATTAATTCATTTAAACCACAACATTAGGTAGAATACTTTAGATTTTGCATGATATTTCTGCATTTTCGATTGTATAAACAATCATGTAAAATTATGTTGTTAATTACTTTACAAAATTACATCGCAAAGATAATCAGTAATATCAGGAAAAACCCATGTGAGTCCGGGACGGATCACTCCTATCGCAAAATGTAGTAAATTTAAATGAAATTGACTCACCCGTTTAGTCATAATTACAGAACCCAGGCGGATGAAAATATCAATAAAAGACCATCTAAAAACAACTTTTTCATTGTCAGGGCAGTGCAATACGGATATTTCAATCAAAATTCCGCTACACAATACTTTTACGATTAAAATTCATTTCATGAGTTGTAATGAAGAGAAAGGTAGAAGTGCAGAAATTTTACCACTATCACCCAAAATCTTCATTTATTTTTATATAATGTTGCACAAATTATTTAACTTACTACTATGAAAACTCTCCCAAAAATTATACATGCATTTTTTCATTCCAAATTCTTATTTAAGCTACTGTCATATATTTTAAAATATGAAAAACATCGCATTAATTTCTGTAAATAATAGTACTGATGGGTACTCTTTTGTAGAAATTAACGTCGTATTAAAATACCTTCTTCGATTTACTTCTATTTACTATATGAAAAATCGAAAAACACAAAGACACGTTTTACGATATAAAAATTTAAAATTTTTGCTTGCTTAAACTGAGGTGATTCATCAATTAAATTACATGTGGTAAAAAAAGCAAAAATTTAAAAATTCACATGTTATACTTTTTTACCTTTTGAAATAAGAATTTCGAAAGATGCTGTACTAGGGTGTGGATACGTTAGAAAAGGCAACTACTGAATAAAATTTAATTTTTTTGACTTCAGCAATTTATGAACCAGACAGACAAGATAACACCGCTGTATATAGACATTAAATACGTACCGATAAGATTGTCCAAGAAAATATTGACTTTTCTAACTTTTTAAAGAATAAATTACCGATAAATAACACAGCCACATAAAAATTAAACATTGGTCTGACCCAAAGATTATATCAATGTATCAATATGTATTTTGGCGCGCTAAAACCGAATTCAGAATAGCTTTATCATTCTCCATTTTTCTTTAAATCCGTATTTTCTGTATTAAACACACATTTTTGCGGAAAAAAAATACTTTGGGTGATGGAACAATTATGAATTCATATGCAGATTTGGCGCATTAAAAGACATACGTCTCGTCTTCGGAGCAATTTTTATTTTTTGAATACCAGTATAACAATTTTAAAAATAATTTAACAATTTTAACAATATCGTTTAACAATTTTAACAATATCGTTTAACAATATAGTTATGACGAACGTAATCAGCAAAAAATATTGAGTATGTTGTATGTTGTGGAATCAATCTCATTGGTTTTACTTTTCGGAGGGGGGAGATCTTCACAGCTTACCTGTACGACCCATTATGTTATCGGAGTAATTACTTAGTTTCGTGTATTTCTAAAGTTTCCGTGTAACGTGATATTACATCGATGCATCCAACATGTTCCTCCCCTCCACTTCAACAGTGACGCTGCCAGGTGAAGCAGCATCTTGGACAGGGACTAGTCCTCTCGTCAGTGGTCCTCATGTAGGGCCTAATGTACGAGGCGGGGGTGGCAGCCAGGTCATCCATCAGTGCCGCCGCACCGAGGGAGGAGCAGTGAGGAGGGATGAGAGTGGCAGACGGCCGTGACGCAACAATGACGACAATGGCTTCCCCTTCTGCCCCCGTCGGACGCTCTCCTCTCTGTCGGCCG
This sequence comes from Laupala kohalensis, assembly GCA_002313205.1. Classification (NCBI taxonomy): domain Eukaryota; kingdom Metazoa; phylum Arthropoda; class Insecta; order Orthoptera; family Trigonidiidae; genus Laupala; species Laupala kohalensis. The sequence continues at coordinate 902,113 of NNCF01126454.1, forward strand.
CCGCTTAGTGCGCTCAGCAACAACGTCACCGTGACCCTCGTTGCCACCACCAGCACGAATGTAAGAACTGCTATCATCGCTACCACCACCTGCACAGCATCTGCACAGATCCCACCAGCTTCACTGTAGCCTCATACAACTTACCTATCACCACCCCCTTACCAACACCTCCAATGCACCCTTAACCAGGAGCACCATCATTCGAATCCCCTTCAAAACCACTCCACTACCCACATCGTTGCCAGCACCACCCCGTAACACTGTCACCCCCATCACCAGATTTATCCTTTCCAACACAGCCAACACAATCCCAGATAACCTCTACGCGTATCGCCACGCACTCTCACCACGAACACCAACTACATCACCATCGTTAACTCAACCTCCACAGCCCTCACCGACCCTCACTGAGCACTGGACACAGCGGCCAGGTGCGAAACAATCTGGCCCTCGTTATTAATCTTTGTAGCCATCACGTTGACGCCAATACGAGCACGCAAGCGGAGCGGACGGACGGACGCCTTGCGTGAGTGTGTGTGTGTGAAGTGCAGGGGGATCGGGATGGAGTGTCTGTCCCAAGACATAAAGTTCGCCCGATGCGTTGCGCTGACAGGTGACGTCAGACTCCGCGTTCGTTTTTGTTCTCTCTAAAATAGAAGGTATATCCGATTTAGAGATGATCGTCTTCCTTTTGTGAAAAGTATCTGCCGATCATTGTTTCTTTACGTGGAACGACTAGGGGTTCCATATAAATAAATAAATAATTTTATTGTCAAAAAACAGTACAAACTGCATATGACCACGTGGAGGGAAAAAAACTAATTTACTCTCCGGAAGCAAGCAAGGGACCATCCCATCAATTCCGATCAAAGGCCCTAAGGCAGAGGCGGATTCAAAAAATTCAGCAAAAATTCCTAGATAAGATAAAAAGTTAGCTGCGAGTTATAATACTAATAGAATGTCAATATGTTTGTAATTTTAAGCAAAAAATTACATGTAAGTTATTATCGAACTATAGATTATTCTGAGTATAGTGCTTAAAAATTGAAATAACACTAAATTCACGATTTATTGTTACAATAGACCCGCCCCTAGACAAAGCCTAGAGAACCTGTATGATAAATCCGCCTCTACCCGAAGGAAAACCGGAGAAAAACCCGGGCCAGGATGGGGCTACAGAATTTATGTACACAAACGTGCCAATGTTGAGTACACATAAAACTAAATTAATATGAGCCATAAGACAACACAATCATGCAAGAAAATAGTTTTTGAAATTGTTATAAGTTGTTTAAAAAGTACTACAGCAATGGCGTGATAAAGCACAAGACGAATTTAACTTTTGTTAAAATCAATAAATTCTTTTACAGTGTAGAAGCACTGGTGCAGGAGGTAGTTTTTAACCGCGGATTTGAAGATATTCAATTTCATAATATCTTTTATATTCTTGGGCAGGGAATTATATAGAACGATTCCCGAATGGTATGGTCCCTTTTGGCAAAGAGTGGTTGACACTCTAGGGCGATGAATATTACTACTATTGCGTGTATATATACTCGAATGTTCCAATAATAGATATGTTTGTAGTAAATGAGATTCTTTGAGACAACAGCTGTGCTTCCTTTAACATATTAACAAATAATATTTTTTTACAATTCCAAAGAATTTTCTTTAATATCAAAAAAAGATTGTAAAACAGTTTATCACACTTTAATCCACCATATATTTTACGTTGAACGGTTCTGCTGCATATGGAAAAGTACCAAAGTCCATAATCCTTTCCGATTTCATGTTATTTCATGAGAAATATAAAAAATCTTCTCTTTATAAATGATAGAAACATTTTAAGGTTAAAACGAATGTAAAGGAAACTTGTTATGAGTTCCATTGGCAGCAGTAGACGGCAAGGTTTGGAAATCAATGTCGAGAAGCTGCAACGGAAAATTTTTCGTGTAAAAGGAGGTATGGTAATATTGACGTATGAGAACGAGTGAATGAATGAGTTAGTTTAAGGAGAATGGCAATATGTCGAAAATTGAGGTTAACTCGGTTCTTTAAAAAAGACTTGTGAATGCGGTTTACCTCACAATTTCGTGTGTTTTGGTTCAATTTCAGATGCACTAATATGAGTTTATTAACTAAGAGTACTCTACGCGATATTAAAATATCGTTATGTTACGATTATATTTAATCGTTTTTTAATAACACTTGACATAATATTAACACGACGTAATTACATCAACAGGAGTCAGCGTAGCTCAGTGGGTAGAGCGCTGCATGGTCAGGGTTAGATCCCCGGTGAGATTAAGATTTTTAATCACACCTCAACATTCAGACCGACTCCGAGACCTACTCAGACTGCTGTAAAATGAGTTCCAGGGGCTATCCTAGGGTCAAACCGGCCGGAGCGAGATGCTGACCACATCTACACCTCCTAGCGCCAAAGTCAAGGAAATACGGAGCTCTACCCTCCGCGAACCTCTTGCGCACCTTCGGGGACAATATGAGTTTGACTTTAATTACATTTTTTTAAAATTTGTGGGGCTTTAAGGGCTCGTCAACAGCAAGGTCATTATAACCCAAATTACACAAAGAATAAAAATAAAATAATTCATAAAATATGTGACAATTATATATATTAATTTATTTATAATCATTGTTTATAACTAATGGCCACGATGGGAGGGCCGAGACGGATTACTTGGATAGGTTAAGCGCGTAGCTAGAGACTCAGCGCCCTTATTCAATTTTTTTTCGGTTTGTTAAGCCGCCAACATTTTAAAAAACTCGACGTTTCGGCGGCAAATGCTACCGATGGGACCTAAACTTAAAGAGTTAAATTCGTTATTGTTATAATAAGAAAGTTTCAATTTTAGGCAATGAAATCTTGCATCAATACAACTAAGCGCTCGTGCCACATTTGTCAACCTAATGATTGAGTCTTGTAATCACGTGAGCTGAAGACAAGACAGTTATTTATATCATTGCCTAAAAGAAATGAAAAAAAAAATTGGTACCAAACGAAACCTCTTTCAAGTTTTTATCTGTCTACACACACACACACACACACANATCAAGTGATTGATATACATTATTCAGTATTACATGCGTCATATTCTGTATTAACTCTCTTGTTCTCATATCCATGCTAACAAACTCACTATTCATTTCAGAATCCACCTGCAATAAGGATATTGCGTTCGACATCTTCGTGAATTCTGAATGAAATATAAATGGACATAATAAAGCAGGAACACTAGTCACGTGAGTGTGTTTGGAGAGAGAGGGGGGGAGTGTTGGCTGCGCATGCGCCATGTGTAACCCCTCCGCGACGTACAGCGACGGTGACCTTCATAATGCGCTGCTACTGCGTGCAAGTCACGGACTACAAAATGTGGGGCTCCGAGCACGCGCACGCTGGGAATTGAATTCGCCTTTGGAATTAAGGAAAAGCCGCTCCTAAATGTTTTACAATTCATAATCCTCAAAACAATAATATACATTTATGTTTTCAACTATCATTTTCTGTATTATTTTCCATCGCGCTCATAACAAAACTGGCGAATTGGGTAAAATTTACAAGATATAAATGGAATGTAGTCGTTGGGAAACGGTAGAAGACTTTTCAGTTTCTTTTTCACCTTTTTGTTCTGTTCACCCTTTACGATGGTTTAAAGTTACACTATTTTCTTATTGTTTTTGTAGAAGAGACATCCTCTAAGCAAAATAATTCAACATATCCGCCAGCCATTTAAAATTTAGTGAATGAAATATTCTGATAATCACAAAAAAAATTTTTACATACTACAGTATCCTAGCAACGTATAATGAATGAAATTACAGATTATAGAACAACTGCCATCCATATTAATAAATAACTGCGTAACACGAAAGCGTGTCTGTCTGTTTGTTACTTGATCACGACTAAACCTGTGAAACGATCGTGATGAAATTTGGCAAGGAGATGGTTTATATGACCAGGATGAACATAGGCAAACTTTTATTTTTAAAATGTGTGACAAGAACGATAGAAATTGTTTTTGACGATAAATGTCGATAAAGTTGGAAAAAAAGAAAGTTACATTTGCTTACGGTGTCTAAACGGTTAGAGATTGATGACAGCTACGAATGACAATATTGTTCGCATCAAAGAGTTTTATAAAAATGTCAGCGACAGCATATGTCTATCTACAAAAATTAACCTAATTTCTTGATAAAACATTATCAAAAATAGAAGTATTAAAACACTTCAATTTAGTAGAGTAATTTAAGAAGGAAAAAATCAATCATCATCTAATTTAATGGATTTTTTCGAGTATTTTAAAAGATAAAAAAATATAAAATATCGACGAATAGTTTAGATTTTACAAGAATTTTAATGAAATGGCACAGTCGCGTCTCGCCTCGGAAGTGAAAATTCGACCGGCGCTGTTTCCGCAAGATGATGTGATTCATGTTTTGTATGAAATATCTATTAGTGTGAATTTGATAAATTAGTGTGCACGTTTTTAAAAACCAGTAAGTAAAAATAAGTAAAACATTTTGATCTTACAATACAGATTGATTTTATTCTTTCCTGAGTAATAGAAGATTAGCCTAAGAAAAATCCCTGGCATTGCTAGTAATTTTATATTCCTGAAGCATATGTTACCAAACCGTTTTTGCATATTTTAAAATTTCATTCATGATATGGTACTAACTAAACGTGATGTTTCTTAACTTGCAACGGCGCAGCTGCAACCATCCGCGAAGAAACGTGTATTTTTAAAAAGGGTTCGGCAACCATTGCGTTATCGTTGTGAGGCGTGTATAGCATAGGCTGGTAAAAGTTTCGAGCAATTTCAATAATTTTATAACTACTGTTCTAGTGAAAATATTGCTAAAGAAAGAGCCTTTCTCCTTTTATTGGCTTGTCACTTTTGCGACATCATTTATCCTCCATCTGACCAGGTACATGTTTCCTGTCATACATTCCTGAGTAATTCCATTCAATTATTGTGATTCCCACCTACCCTAAAATTTGTACGTTGAGTCTTGAATCATTCTCGTAAAATCTATCTTGTGCATAACTTCAAATAATTTTGTATCATCCACCAAGATAAATTTTATGTAAATGAGTTAGTGGTGTCAAAAACAGTTTCTCTAAAATATTATTAGAAAAAGGAAATATTTGAGATTACTTATGACCATTACACACCAATTCTGCCTAATCACTAACATTAATGCGTAACATGAGTGCTGATATCAGCGGATGGATATTTAAGAAGGATCGTGGTTTATTACGCAGTCCTTGTATTCAGGGAAATTACTTTCCAAATCGTTTCTGTATTGTATTAATCTTTATTATCTGCTTTTACATGTAATCTCGACCATTTCATATTCACAGTTTTCTTATGTTCATTTCTGCGTCTCTTCTTCTACACTACAACTAAGAAACAGACAATTTCCAAAAAATCTTCATTGACTCAACGAGGGAACAAAAATCTTTGTAGATTATTAAACGTACGAAGTCACTACGTGTTCAATAGACTTCGCAGTGAATTATTTAAATCTAGCAAAAAGGTTTTTTTTCCCTCGGAAAGCCTTAGCAAGGGCGCAGCCCGTTTTTTTTAGGAGTCTATTACCCCCAGCGAGCAAGGCGAGTCATTCCAAGTAAGCTCGATAGATTTCTCAACAATTGACTCACGTATCCTTTCAAATTACATAGCCGACTACAAAATAGGCATTTTATGTGTTTATACAATTCTACTCCATATTTTAATTACTAATCGTTTATGTTTTTACTCAAGAAAATTAGGTCAATAACAGTGTTTTCATTCATATAATTGAAAAAAAGTGTCTTTTTTATCAAAGAAGAGAAAGTATGTGCATTTTAAAGAAGCGTTCCAATTTTTCCAGAAATGATATGTAAGTATACAATGAGAAATGAAAAAATGATGATCACATTAAACCATCTTAAGTAGCAAAATCAAGACAGTAAGGTTCCCGATAATTTACATTCTATAAAATCAAGAGTGTAAACTGTACCTTGATTAACTGCGAGCTTTGTGTAGAATTTTTCTAAAGTTCATCCGTCGAATATACTATTTTTTACTTGTGTAAATATTAAAACGAAAATAGAAAAAAACCACACGTCTCAACTGAAATTAGTCAACCAACCCCGGTACCCCTAATATGAAATTTTATATTATTTCCTCAACTCATAACTGAATAATAAATATTAACGCTACTTATTTTATAATGCTGATGAATATTTTTAATTTTTAAGAAATATTCTAATATAAATTCATTATATGAAGTTTTACATTTCATTTTTTATTACATGAGGTACAGTAATAGCTCTATTTTACGACTAGTGTATCTTATGGCATGCTAAGGTACTAAAAGTATCACTGTTGATTAAATTTCATTGTCTGACATTTTCAGAACTATAAAGTAATTTTATACATTCTGATTATAAATTTGTGTACTTTTGTAGACAAAACTCCCTCACCCCTCTCAAACATAGCTCGAGATGTTTGTGGGTATGTGATATTGTGAGTGGACAATATTTTGAGAGATTATGAATAATAAGAACCATTAAGAAACGAAAACAAATACAGCACCGAAAACAGATACTGCTTGGAAAATTATAGTAATTTCACCGAATCTACAGAAACATCTGTGGTATTCAGAAATGTGCGAAATTTCGGCGGAGAGAATTCTTGAGAAGTTTTCCACCTCAGAGTAACGTATGTTCTTCTTTCAACTCCAGCACTCACCGGATCAGAAGCATTCCACCTCCCATACGACGATACTTGTAACATAAAACTGTCAGCTATTGTAACACTCCTTCAATGTATCGTGGAAGACATAAACCACAAGAACGACTCACGAAATGAAAGTGTCCCAAAGAGCCTCCGAACTTGCTTCGGTAACTTCGCTTCTTCCTTCTTCCTGAGGAGGTAATAAAACTGCCGCGCATCGAACAGCGTTGCCTTCACTACGATCACTCCTCCAACCCCCCGCTTCGGATCGTCTACTTCTTCTTCTTCTTCTTCCTCTCTTTCCTCCCACATCTCTTTCGTTGACCGCCCACACCTCCCTCCCCGCGCCCCTGACCGCCTCATTCGTTCCGCCGCAAACCTTGCTCCACTCGGAGCTGCCAGCACCACCGGATAATGAAACCGCTCTAATTAAACGGTGTCGTAATGCACGTTACGGCTGCCGTAAACCGCCAATCTCGAAGATCTGGAGAGTGCTGTAGAGAGAATCGGCCGAGGCAAGGGCGAAGGGAGAAGAGACGGTTTCCCTGGTGGTTTCCTTTCTGTCCTGGTTGCTTCTGGCCAGGTCTTTATTTTTTAATTGTGTTCGATCCAAGATATTGTTCATTTTGAGTTTATCCAGGGAAGGCGAGAAGAAGTTGATGAATAGGCTTTGTCTCAATCGTCTGTCGAGACTTAATTAAGAAAGTAGATTTTAATGAAAATCATTTCTTTTTTTTAGCAATATGCCTCGGATTTTATAAAGCCTTCCGCGATTATTATAGGAGCAATTAAATATATATTATGGTTTTGTGTCGACTCTTAAGAAAGAATATGCATTTCTTTTCAAACCATAACTAAAATTAAGAAATATGTTTCATTTTCACGAAATGAGAGTTATATCCGCCTGAAAAAGAGATTTAATGTACTAGGTATAACTTTTTATTACAGATGTACAGAAAATTGTTTACTGGTGTTTTGATTCGACTTGCAAGCTGTGTCTATTGAATTGTCATGTGTGTTTTTACTTATTTCGTATATTTTCCGACAAAATGGGGAGAATTCTAAACTAAGAAAATGTAAGCGATATTTTTTTCTAAAACTATCCAAATCTAAGTAAAATATACTGAAATTCTATTGTTATATCGCGTCTGTAGGAATAATTAACCTGCAGGATAATTCAAGGACAAAATTGTTTGGATGTGATGGCTAAACTACTCTTAAGCTTGAAAGTTATATATTTGCATGCCTACAAGTATTTAATTTGGAGTTGAAATTTATTTTGGAGTTGGAGTTAACTCAGCATATTTTTATTTCACTGTAATAAAATCGTTTTAGAGTAAATTTAAGATTAAATTTACGTGTTCATATTAATTTTGTCAACCAGTTTGTAGACCTCTAACGGAATTATTTGCGAGGAGGAACACCCCCTCCACCCTTCTCGGAACGCCAATGCTCTCAAGAACAATATGGTGTAGTTCTGATTGTAAAGCAGTAAAGAATGTCGTACACTTCTCCATCTGTCAAAAGACATAATTTAGAGGAAAAGAGAACTCGAAATTTTACTCCATAGACCTAAAAATTATACCTTAAATGCCGATTACGGAACTCGTCTCTGGTAAAGAAAATTTTGTAACATTATCACAGATGCATCAATTGAAATAACATTGTCAAATTGTGTGATTTGTCAAATTATGTGATGTGTAAGTAACAGACATGTAATATTTTCGATGAAAAATCCGCCTAATAAATTGTCTCGTAGATATTTTAAAAAAATATTACCTTGATGGAGACAAACTTTTGTATGATTTATATACTGAACGACGTTTCGAAACTGGTCGTACAACACCTGAATAGGACCTACATCAAGGTAAAACATCGTATAATGTACAAACGAAAATATAGATTGTCTAAATTAAGGTCATATGTATTTAGAGTTAATCCTTTTTAAACCTAAATAAACTCACACGAGAATTTCCAAGAACAAAGAAAATCTCACTCCAAACAATGAAGCGTTGCCCCAACAAATCCAAGCGAATCAGAGAAAATGCGTCGGAAAGTTTTGCGAGAACCCTCGTCAGTGCGGTGGCGTCGACGGGCGTCGCGACGTCGACACCTGAGGGCGACAAGAACGGATGAGGCGTCTCCGACGTCGCGCAAGCCTTCTCCGCCACCTCTGCGTACCCATCCGTCAGCGGACGCGGCGGCGACGCCCACTGGAACGCGCGTGGCAACGAAGCAAGCGGTGGCGAGCGACGGGAGAAAGGCGCGTGCTTGAGCAGGGCAACAATAGCGAGACGCACTGGTGGCCCCGCTCCCTCCGCAGCCACCGTTGCCTATTTATAGAGGCGAGAGCGTTAACATCTGCCACGGCGCGTGTCGCTAGGGCATCTACTGGAGAGTGGGACAATCTCGCCATGGCGGTGTCTCCTCCAGATCATCAGGGGCTTAACGATTTTCGGCTTTGTTTCCCGATATGAGGCATTGTCAGGAAATCCTTCAATATTTCTTTGTTTTGTGTTCTAATAATTTAGTTTTATCATCATTTATTTATTTCCTGTCTTGTTCTTGGTTGTAGCGAGTTTCATGCCATTATGTCTGTTTATTTTTTCACCCAACCACATCTTAGGGGAGAGGGAATTAGTAAGGAGAGATGTTGGGTCAAATTACTTCGTAAGTTTATTTGAATACTCTCATTATCTAGATTTCTCACTTTTTTATTTTTAATGTCTAGAACTCCTCTGTTCAGTTTCTACTGTATCGTTTTTCTACACATCTGTTCTATCTCGGCTATATATTACTTTGTATTTATAAAATATATAAATGGTAAAAGATAATCTCATTAATAAAACAAAAAAATAAATGCAACAAAAACAAATAAAATTGTTTGGCCTTATGTGAAACTGTTCTACTATCACTCCGGAGCCAAAAGACCTTTGGACCTCTGGTTCTTAAAATTTACGACAGAAAATATCGGTCTAGTCTGCTTCCAATTTTGATACAGCTTTTCAGACATTTCAAATTCTGGAAAAATATATTACACGGTTCTGAAATAAATAAATATCAAAACGGTTATCCCAAAAATTAGGGTAAAACCCAGGTTTCAAAATATTAACGCTCCCTGAAAATTACATAAAATATTGAAAGTTGTATTTGGTGTATCAAACAATACGCTACCAGTTCGTCTAGGGGTTCATACACTTTCCGCAACATACATCCTCATATATTTCACAATAACGTTTTCTTGTTAAAACATTTAAGTTATATGTTTTGCATCACGGTATCACAAATACGGTGGAAAATAACAAAGAGAACCGTTCAGAATGATCTGAGTACCCTAAATAATATAATTTTCTTGATAGGTAGAAACATGTGCAAAACGCCGGTACACAGCGCAACCTCATGATAAGACCAGCAAAGTTAAGAAATACCTAATTCTGACTGCGAAAGCCCTCAAATACGAGGTTTCAGTAGTACAAGTTGTAAACAGTTTTGACCGCTTTTGACTGGGAACGAGAGGAGTGTGTATGCGAACATAACCGAGTATAAATGTATCCGACCTTCTCATAAAAGAGGAGGAACATTTGTTTGCATGTTTCAAAATTTTTTTCGGCATGCAAATCTATATTTTGATGGATCTTAGATAAACTTCATGAAATTACCTGAAACGATCTTGACGACCCAGTTCATTTTAAATTTTTTACTTATTACTCGTGAACGAAATCCATGCTGACTGGATGGTAGAGGTTCGATCCCCGGTGGAGTGTCAGAATTCACCTCATCACAACTCATCATCCAAACTAACGCCCAGACCTACTAAGCCCATTGTAAAATGAGTACTGGTTTTATTCTGGGGTTAAACCGGTCGGGGCGAGATGCTGGCTACATCTCGTCCTCCTAATGCAGAAGCCAAGTAATTGAGAAGCTCTGCCCTCTGTGGACCTCGTTGAACATCTTTGGGGTTTGTTCTGCGATAGTATGTCTTTGACTAATCAGGTAATAGCAGTTCATTGAACGTCGTTGTCAAAGTTACGGGATTTCTGTGGACATATGCATCCATCAAACCACATGTAATTGTGACCGGGACCGGGATGACGTCGGTTCGAAATCCCAGTTGTTGTTTTTTAATTTATTTACAATAATGCGTATTTACAATCTATTTCTGACATGGAATAATCAGTAAATTTTATACGTGAATAAATGACGCGAGTGAAAAGTAACCCAGTTTTACTAAATACCAGGTGAGTTCATCATTCAAGAAATTGGAGACAATAAAAAGTAAACTACGATCTCCTTGACAATGCAAATAAGAATCGTATTTCGTCAGTTTCCACGGTATTCTAGTACGTGACTCGTATGTGTGTGTATAGGGCTTCAACCATATAATTGCTACCATAGACCTCTGTGTCTCCTCTTGCATCTCTCCTCCCGCCATCACTTCAAAAGCCTCGTGTTCCGTCTGTTCTCTTCCGCGACGACGGAGCCTTTGTATCGCGCAACAGTCGCACTCACGGAGTCTTCTCTTTCTCACTCCCGAGACCTTTCGTAGAAGGAAACGGAATGTGACTCCAAGGCTGTAATGTGTCTAGGCAAGGCGAGAACATGAAATAAGGAGAGGGAAATGCAATTCATATTGATCAACCCGACGATTTCGGTTAAGGCAACAACTATCATGACCGTGATTAGTACAGTCTGAAGAAATCCCTGATGAAAATGAGGTGTACAACTTCAAACAAAGTGTGCGTCGAGGTTTGCCGAAATGTACTTGAATCCTATAAAACTAGGGGCACATCACTGCACAATGACCCCCAAATGCAAAATTCAACGCCTACAAATGACAGGGGTGTTCCCCGAGTGATCTTTCAATACGACCCATATGTTCCTCGAGTGTCCCTCAGGCAGACTTACGAGGGCATTTATGCCCCGAGTATCAAGAGGACATCGGAACCCCCGTCCATTTCCCAACAAGTGTCCCCGAAGACTTTATACTCGAGACATACACTTTATAACTCGGGGACTTTATACACTCGGGAAACGCTTGGGACGCATTGAAAGATCACTCGGGGCACACCCCTCGGGACATTTGTAGGCTTTAGCCTATGCATTTCGGAAATACTCAAAAAAAAACAATTCACTTTAATCAGGAAAATTGAGATAAATTGGGATCAAACCAGTGATCTCTTTTTAGGGAACACAAGATTTTTTATTTTTTGGTATACACCCCTGTGATCAAAAAAGGAGATCCTGGGTTCGATTCCCAGTTTGTCACCAATTTCAACTCACCTTGCTCCACATCTAGGGAGAAATGCATTGATAAGTATCATGATTGTTTAACTTTGATGTGAGTCAGTTGCGATTATGAATCATTTGTTAGTACAAATAATTGTGCAGTAGAAAAACATAGGATGGTACCTGATTTGTGGGAAAATCTACAGAGCAATAGATAAACTCTAATTACATTCTTCTTTTCAATTTTACGGATCCAAATTTATTACGATTTCGACACCACAGCACTATGTCTAGATAAAAATATTTTTTGTCGGTCATTAAAGTTAATAATTTGTTACCCATATTGATAATTGAAAATGACTACACACAGATTAAAAATACATTTATTTCATAAGAATCAAACAATTGATTAACAGCACATATACTACAGAAAGACTGAGTGTAAAAAATCTGTACATTATGTTGTCATAAATGAATTTAAAAGAAGCACGGCGTAATGATTATACTATTATTCAAATTATGTAAACTATATTTCGGTTATAGTACCACAAGAATATAGGTTATCATAGGCTAAGATCACACTTGCGGTAGCGGAGTGGAGGGGCAGTTGGCAGTAGTAGGGGAACGTAAGTAAGGAACAAGGTCTCTACAGGACGAAATCTGGCATGCTTCGTTCATGTCTTGTACCGAGCATCCATGCGACTACCTGCTACCTACACAATACTTTTATTGTAAAACACATCGCTATATTTAATGAAAATTTTAAACGTATTATTGATTGTTTTCTGTGCAGTAAACACTACAGTGATTTTTCGTATTTCTTAAATGACAAAAATAGACTAATATATACAAATACCAATTCTGTTTGCAACTTCCAACGTTTGTACTGACGATTACGATATATATTGTGCTTATTTAATACGCTGCTACGTTTATGTTTCTTCTTGCAGTTTAATATCACTGAACCACGAGTCGAAAACCTGTGTATTTTAATTATTACTATATATATATATATATATACGNAATTTATTTATTTATGTTATATATCATGGACTTTAATAGTACAATACTTACATAATGATTTAATTAACATATTATTACCTTTGAAAATGTCTAAACGTGTAATGTCTTAATAACTAGATTCCAAAATACTTAACATCATTGTGACTAAATATTTTTGTTCCAAAACAGTTTATTTTATCAAAAGTATAAATTTTTAATTTCAGCTTTAAATCAGACCAGCTGTAAGACAATCTTCCATTTTTGTTCAAAACGTATATCGTATAATTTTGATACTTAAGAGGTACAGACAGACATTACTTTGTCTAAATTACACAATATTTTGTAACTTCCCTACGTTTGATAACGCAATATTATGAAACTTCCTTTCTAACGAGTTCTATTAGAGTTTTAGAAGTCATGTTTAATTCGTAACCAATAAACGTGCAATAAAAAACACAACCCAATGCATATTCACAATTTAACACAATCATACATCATGAATTCACAAATACTACAGGCAACCGACGTTCAGGAACAAACATTATAAATAGATGAAATGTAAAGCTTTAAATTATAGATGTGAAAATGCGCATTCCTCTCTTTCTAACTATTATTCTCTCGCTAATTGTGTGTATTTCTCAATAAAGTTGGAGGACATTCGCTTAGTATCGTTATGCACGGATTTGCGACATATGTTAATTACCTATCATAATGAACTACTTATATTGTGATACGATTAATATATATTCGGACAGTAAAACGACATTTTGGAAATAAAACATTTTTTGCGATTAGAAATGAATTCATTGTAAAATGTGTACTAGAACATGAATTTACGCTCGTGTAGAATCAGGAAACCTATTCGAAAAAAATTGGATTATTTATACAGAAATACCGATATTCCATTGAATGTCAGAATAGCAAGGGTTTATTGCAGTTGCTTTCTATTAGACCAAAAGTATTTATGATTTAATTTGAAGCAAAAAAATATTAAACTATTACATTATTTTGATTATATAATACTTATAGAAAACAAAGTCTACGTTCTGTTAATTATTCATCATTATTTTCAGTAAATGTGGAATAGCCCTCCAGAAGAGAAAAAAAAATTGAAAATCAAACTCTACTAAAACAAACGCGACAAATAAAGTACTGTGGAACCCGTAGAACAAAAACACAGTGATATAATTAAAATTCACTGTTGTAATATATGTTATAAAAATTAATATGATAAATAATCAGTCTGTAAAATTTCAAGGATAGGAAATTCAAGGAAATCATCGTGAAATAAATCACACAGCGTCTTCCGCTCGTCTCTCAATAAACCCAACTATTAACACTTGTTGTGTCCCCAGCAGGCATCAATGTCGCGAAGGAAGCAGCGGAGATCACCGTTCCGCAAGTGTCTTTGCCCATTTAGCAACACGTGTCGTCTTCCCAACGGCCCGTAGAAAGCAGCAGGCGAAAAATCGCTCCTCTCCGCCGCACTGTTTTTTTGTCCATACGATAACATAGGTCAGAGGAAAAATCGCTCCGCTATCGCAAGTGAGAAGTTTTTAACAAACGCATGGTTTTTTAAATTTTATTTCAAAAGTCTGATAAAATAACGTTATTTTTGTATTGAAAAAATTATCACATGACGTGACTATCCGAAGATAATGTTATCATAAGAATCTCCCGCGAAATAGTATTCTATTCCGTACAGAGCAGTACCATCTCTCGCTTTCCAACCAGAAGTCAATATTAATTTGGAAAGTAAGCGAAACATATTAAACGCATACGAACCATCCTCTTACGCAGAAAGCTAGAAATACACTTCCCTCCAGCCATGTAACAAACTTAAATGTGACCTGGAAATATTTTTAGTGACTGTATTGTTTCTTTATATTACCCGAAGGTCAATGGGAACGCCTAAGGATACAGAATTACTTACGTAATCCGGAAAGCGTCATAAATACGAAATATTAGAGGACACCACTTTATTTTTATAATACCATTTCTCTCTCAATGTAAAGAGTGTCCTTCTCTGTGAAGTAAATGTGAAGTGAATGTGAACATTATAACCTGACATCTTACATAAACAAAAAAATGTTTCTTTTAAAGATTTGAAAAATAAAAAGGAAATAGGATTACTCACCCGTGTTCTATTCTTTTCGAATCGTGGATTTACTCTTTATTCACAGTTATTGTATGAGATTCTTTTTTAAACAGACAGACACACACACATATGTTACGCACAAAACCCGAATTCGGAAAACCAATTCTAGTTCTGGCAAAAGCATATCGTCCAAAACTGATGTAGGCCCACAAGGGGGGTCGAAATATTGTACAGAATTTGTACTTGAAAATGAGTGATATTTATAAAATGAGGGCGTTTACCTTAATAATGTAAGAAAAGGGAAGACGGTGCATCATCTTATGTCTCATTTAGTCAGCAAGGGAGGGCACTGCTCAGAGCTGTTTTGAATTCGTAATACCTAATTTATGAATGGACCATTGATTATTACGCATCGAGCAGCTCACCCGAGGAATAAGTCTCCATTATTTAATTAATTCTGTGAAAGCAACAGAGAAGAAAGTCATCTTTCTTTAGTTTAGTAAGAAATGGTATTCAGTAAGAAATGGTAATTGAACTTATATTTGGGGAGAACTAGTTTCTTTGAGAATACGACATAATTCTCCGTGTAATGAAGATATTTGTAAATAGTATATTTTAATTTGAAATTATTGTTTCACCCATGTATAGATGTAAATGATTATTTGATATCATTGACTTGTGTAATTTTGTGGACGAGGTCCGTTCACGTAAATTATAACCTTCGAGGGTTGCAGTGGAATAATGAATAATTTGTTTATGATTGCTAAGAGTGAAGTTCCAAATAAAGAACGTTCTGCGTATTGTGGCAGAACGGGGTTTAAAAGTTAATAATAATACTCAGGAAATAATTTTGAACGGTGATAAGTGAATGCCCCGGCTAGCTCTTCTCAGGGGTCCACAATACTAAGAAGGGTTCGATTTATATCAGAAGGATAAAGGACTATGCAAAGGTTCCAATTAAGGAAAACTCAAGGCAAATAAATCCATTAATAACGCTATTTTAATACCTGGAGACATTCTTCCCACAAAAGAATCACCCCCAAAAGACAAAACACAAATGCAAACCAAACATTCACATTACACGAACGCCAAAAGTGACGTCATTCCCACCAAAAAGACACACTAAATTACACATTCCTCACACAAACAAATCACCCCCAAAAGACAAAACACAAATAGAAATCAAACATTCCCCATTACACTAACGCCAAAGTGACGATGTTCCCGCCAAAAGGACAAACGAGATTACACTGGCTTTAATCATAACATTTACTACTTAGCAATTTCAAATACTTTTCTCATACCAATCACAAAGGTCTTACACTGACTTTAATCCTATTTAATTAACAATTTAACTAGGCTTTTTCTTAATCATTACAGTTCACAGAATTTACAGGCATCATTCTATTAACCAATGAGTTCAGTCTTGGCACTGATTTGGTCCAGAGTTCGTGCTCTTTTTCTCACTGATGCTAATGACTCGGTGACGCACAAGCGCAATACGATGTTGGCTTAACATTTACCAAACATCGCACCATACCTCTCAAGATGACAGACGACTACAGGTCATAAAGTAGAGCCCTCGCAGCAGTCAGCATGGCTCCAATTCTCAGGCACCTGCGACCGGCGTCGAGCGAAGACCCCAAAAGCCGCCTTCTGTGTACTCGGCTCCCCCGAACACAGCGTCAGTATTTGCACGGCCCGTTCGAATAACCACTCGAAAGAGTTTATGTGTGGTAATATCTTCTCAATATCAACAATTAAGTTTCGTACGCCCAATAGACATCAGACGAAACGTAAGCTTCAAAAAAAAACTCCGAGCAGTAATGAGCTATCTCTCTGAGCAACGAAGATGAGAAATCTATCGGAGCTTGTGAGCTATCGTCGCGTAACAACTGAGCGACAAAAAAATCTATGTGAATGAGCACATCTAAACACTGCCGAAAAACTCTATCTGAGTGAGCTATCGTCGCGTAATAACTGAGCGACAAAAAAATCTATGTGAATGAGCTATCGTCGCGTAACAAAATGAGAATCATCTGAGCTACGAAAATGTGAGAACGAAAAATCTCTACGTTCCTGTTAAATACGCTCCATCCTTTCTTTTCTCCCAAAATTTTCAATATCACGTGTGCCGAAAGCTCCTAATCAGAAATAATTTCCCCTTCCTACGCTTGGGTTCTCATTGGACCCTTTAAAGGTCCTTCTAGAACCTTCTAGAACATTCTGGAAAAAAACGTTTAACTCTTCGACGTTTTTGCGAATAAGTTTGAGCCTGTGCGCGCCCCGGCAGCCACATGGGGTTCCTAAGGATGGGTGGCAACTTCTCCCCCGCCTCTACTCACCTTCGATTTCTAAAAGACCATAAATTTTGATTGAAGTCAAAAGAGCCGCAGACAACTCTCTAGTGCCGCGTCCCGTCTGTAGTCGCCCACTCCAAACCGTCATTCGTTTAAATTTCTAACTCTTCGCCCGTCCAAAATTCCGCAACAGAATGATTAAATTGTTATTAATTAGAGAATTATTCAAATCTCACAGTATATATTTAGGAACTGAGTATTTTGTATCAGCCATACTCTATTTCGATAGTCCCGAATAAAAATTTTTACTATGATGTTATTTTAGTTAGATCCTGGAACGCAAAACGCAATCATTCCTAATTCATAATTTTATTAATAGCGTTGATGAAATGTTGTTTCATCAATCTTTTAGGTCACTTTAGAACTCCTCTTTAATTTTTTGATCCCAATAACTCAACGACTATCAGCGACCAATTCTTCTTCCATTGCCTCTCAATTAAACCCTATTGAACAAACTCTATAGTTTTCCAGGGGAAAAAAGTTTCTACGGAGAGATGCAAGTAGGAATAAGAGAAGACAAATTATCCATTAATTCTTGTGGGATAAACTAACGCGCAGAAAGTCTATCAGCTTTGCAGTCTGTTGAAATATGGGACATTGAGCAGCAAATGTAAGTAAGAGCTGTGCGAATTGCCCATTCACGGGTCACGAAGGCTTTATTAAGTATGCCTGGTACGACGATAAATCGGCGTCAGAGAAGGCAGAATGCTATTAAACGCTTCGTCGTTTGTCAAAGCTAGAGCAGTTTTTCTTTCCCACTAAAGAGACGAGGACGACAAACTAGAGATGCAGAATCGTTCGAAAACAGACGAACAATTCCGCAAATTCAACAACAAATTGGGAGCTTAGTGTAGTCTGTGCTTCATGTAGACGGGACACTTAATTCTGATATAATTAACTTGAAATAAAACAAGAAATATATGTAATAGGATCATTATTTTTAAAATGTTTTATTAACAAACTCATGTATTTTATTAACGTCTGCAATTATACTTTTATTTTATACATTTTTCGAATTATTCACCGAGATGTCACTTAGTTAATGACCTGAACTTATATTTAAGTACCGAGGTCAATATCCGTTCAACTTAAAGACTGACTTCTTTTCCATTACCCTATTTTGTTATCCCTTCCCCTTTTACTTTTTAACCTTGTCTCTTTCTTGTCCTTTACATTTTCCATTACTTCTTGATTAGTATTACATTTTCCATGTCGAATGAAATTTTATACGAAATATACAGATACTACACGAACTAATATTAGGTGGAATAAGGTACCTTGATGGACTAAAAATATAATATCGAAGATTGAAATAAGGTTCTAAAAAATACGAATGATATCCCAAGCGAAGGGAAGTATTACTGACTTTAGCCAACGATTTCACTTCGTTTTAAATTAAGTGTGCGTGTGTAGTTACAATTCCACAAAAGCATTTCCAAAATATTTGCCATCCAACAAAATTATTTAAAGGAACAACAAGTGTATTGTAATAGTATTTCAAGAGAAAGGTACTTTCTATACTTCCCCTTTCGAAAGGAGAAACACTTGAAGTAATTATTATGGATCATAAACAAAATAAATATGCCGTGTTAATAAAAATAAATAAAACAGGAAGCAGAATTGCTATTATTAAATTCATTGACATTACATTTCATTTCCCATTCTCATCTTTTAGGCGAGATACAATCATGATCACCAGATCTTAATTTTAAATAAGCAACGTGAAGTTAGTGATATGAACAACTCATGAATTCCCAAACCCCCTTTCATTCACAGGATGTCGCATGAAACTAAGATGTCAGGAGCGTTGGCGCACGCGGTGGCGTTGGCACGCAAACCCATTAATTTGCTCGGACGAACGACGGTGACGGTGGGGGAGGAGAAGACAGATCTAGTGGAGGGGGAGAATGAACAGTCGTCTGTCTCACCGCGTACGGGTATCAAGATGGTGGACAAGTACACGCGCATTGGCACGTCCTGGCCCTTTCAATGGTGTCAGGAACAATGAAGATCAATTTTCATGTTTCCTCATATAATGGAGATGATTCATCGTAGGTAATATCGAATGTATATTAGTGTTTTCTGCGTATAATGTAGGAAATCACAATTTCAGTTTCTATTACGAATACTCGCTTCCTGAATAATGTTAAGTTTTAAAATTATTTATCTGAATACGTCATACCAATAACGAACGAAGAAAATATAATACTTTGCTCAGAAATAACCTTAAGAATAAGAAAATCATACATTTAAATGTCAGCTTTCCGCTTAAAATGGTTTAACTGCGTAATATTCTGCTACGATAGATATTTCTTGATGTATTTTTGAAAAATAATACTTTCTAGTACACTTAGTTATTCAATTTAGTCATGTGCTTCTTCCAAACATTTTGGAGTCCAATTTCAATCTCACTTCCCTATTTTAATTCGATTCTCGTTCGGAGGTTCGATTCCTATACCTGAACAGTATTTTACATACTTATCATAGAAACAAAATGTTCATTGAGTGTGCAGTTTAATTTTACACTGTTAGTAACAATGCGCTTATGTCATTAATGTGCAAAACATTTTCATGTATAATCCACGTTGCGTGTATGCCCTTGTAACAAATTTTCTTTCAATTCTAATCCAAAATTAAAATAGTCAAAGAGTTGACATGTTATTGTTGCCTTTTTCGTTTTTATTCCACATCTACGACGAAGGTCAGAATAACTTCATGGTTTGACCTCCGTTTATCAGGTTCCATTCATCCTTATTATCCATTCAGTTTCAGCACTAGTGTACAACAAATATACTTAACTACCTCGAACAATTTTCGAGTTTATTTTAAACAAACATAAACGGTTAAATGTTCTTGAAACACATAAAATGGAAATTGTAAACTCATATGACGTAAAGTGGAAATTGTGAATCAAGAATGTTAATTAGAGAAATAATCTTGGACTTGGATTCAAATCAAGGGTCATATCCGAAAGTATTTTAGAATCGCAACTTGTCGATACACTTTATCGGCACACAGTATCTAGAATCAAATTTATCATCTGCACATCGCTTTTTATTAGTATATATTTGTGAAGGTATATTAAAATAATTAAAATTATACAAACCAGATACCGATGTTTTAATGAAAAATTACAATAATTTGTGTTGATGTAATTATTGCTAGTAATGTAAAAGACCATGGTCGTAAGGAACAAGAGATACTAACGAACTCTACGTGCAATGACTCTAGTAATGGTATTGTGTTGCAGTAATTTTACGCATACAGTGCCGACGGTTCATCTGCGCGCATGGCTTTGAGGACCTTTGTGTGAGAGGCGAAACAGGAGTACTTTTCTAAAAATATTGACTCTCTATACAGATATAAAAACATATCTTAATACGCTGTTGCAAAAAAAAGTGCTCCTTACGAAAGCTTTTACTAAATTAAGCTTGCTTTATTTTGTATTGACATTTTTCTCGTCTACAATCATAATTACATTGATATTATGAAACCTACATTTTTTTGTTGACAATTATTCATTTTATTTCACAACGTTTCAGCAGGAGATTGCTGTCATTGTCAAGTGAATGAGAGTTTTTGTTTAGATCAATTTTCTTTATCATGCGTTGATTGATAAGTGGGCAAAATAGACATGAAAATTCCTTTGATTTAGCTAGTAGCTGCCGGTTCGCGCACTCAGATATCGTTTCGGCAGTGTAAGAGGTGTCGGCCGATAGGTCCTATACCTGTCGGTCTGTGGGTAGACTATGCCTAAGAGAAGAGGAAGATTTGAAATGTACAATGATATCAATTTAGCGATCCCTCGCGAGATATTTCTAAAGTTTGGTTCTCAGGTGAACAGGCAGCAACAGGAATTCCCTTTGTACGCTCCTCCGACATGGACTCCAGTGAATTCTCTCCCACGATGGCATCACACGCATTCTGTCAACCATTCGAAGCCTTCTTACTTCAACACTGAAAGTTTCCGACATCCTAGTTATGCGAGACCATCCAGCCATCAACATCGACATCATCATGGAGGAGGTACTAACACAGGATGCGCGTTGCACGAGGAGGTGAGGTAATCAATGCGAAACTATGATTTTCTCACGTATTTATGAGTGAACATTAATACTAGGAGGTGGTTGAAGGATAGTATGTGGATGACAGGTATGCATCCAAACGAACGGGGTAGGAGCTTTTATCTGCAGCATCGGAGGAATATAGAAGTGTGTTGAACGTGGGCGACAGATTCAAATGAGTGGATGGAAGATTGATTGGTTTAACGAATGAGATGAAGGACAATGTAATCCGCTTGTTCTGCGCCACTAATATTGTACTCATACATTGTTATGTACATAGAATTGTGAAATGCAGGAATTAAACGTCTATGATAATTATGAAATGTTGGATTTATCTCACTCATGATGAACAAAGTTTCTCGTTTTCTTCCATGCACTTCACCTTTCGTCTAATTCCTAAAAAAACACAATCACACAGATGATGAATCTTTTTCAAAGTTTCCGAATATATTGATTTGAGAAACAGTGAATTCGTTTGAACTATATAAATAGGGTGAACTCTTATCATACTCAGAGTATATCTTATCACTGTGTTATAAAGTGTTTACCGGCGACCGCTCAGTTCAACGTGATGTGTTAGAGAATCAGAGTACTCGATGTTACAGTACATCGGAAATTTTTTACCCTGTAACCATAATACCTCCGTGATTTACGGCAATGTATTTATCTTGCTTTAATGGTGTTACGAAACATAATACGAAATATACAACATTTTGGTGCTCACCTCATCTGTAAGCTACTTCAACTGTCAAAGCTCGGTGAATTCAATTGAACATCGTACTCTGCAATATCCATCACAATACACCCTCAGTTTGGTTGTATTTATCATGTGTAATTCTGCATAATGTGACATAAAAAACTTAATATTAACTATAATTCAGTTCTCTTAGGTGAGTCAATTTGTAATGCAACTTGTTTTCAAGTGTGATAATGACTTGGTAATTTAATTTGTTAATCCAAAACAAGAAAAAAATACTCTAGATTGATACTCCTAGTAACTTCAATGTTCCAGATGTGATTCATTCTGTATTTGAAGGTTACGGAAGAGTTATTTAAAAGTATAACACTTCTTTGTTAAATGAACTTCTTGTTATATGAACATACAATTACTTATGAGGATACCTATCCATTCTTTGTTTGACTGGGTGATCCTTTGTCAAAATCCCTTCTATTATTGTCAGAAATAACCCGTATGTGGTATAAAGTAATAATTAGCATTTATAAACATCAATGTCATGAAGCACGTACTGAAGTAGCCTTATATTATCCTCTAAATACAAATTTTCTGGAGAAAAAAACTAACAAACCATTGATGTCGTAAATTATACCTTTTATTCAGTTACGAGTATTGAGGAAAATTACTATTAAGTAAATTACATTACATACTATTATGTAAATTCTGTCATATACAATCGCTATCTTTGTATGTCTAAAATAAGTTGATTATTTAGTTTGAGAATACAGCATGATACATTTCAGGGACAAAGGCTGAAAAGTATTTGCGATTTCTATTCAATTTTTAATTCAACTGAACTGATCCAACGTCATCCTGGATACTGAATTCTCTTCAGGGACACATTTGGTAAATACAGCAAATATATATTGTAATAAAAAAAACAATAATAAATTCAATATATATTGCAAATATTCAGCAAATATATATTGTAATAAAAAAAACAATAATATATTCGTAAGTACAAAGCCAAACGTTGCACCGTCAATTGTAATATAAAAAAGTACAGTCCAATACGAAATAGATTCGCAATTACAAAACCCCACGTTGTTGAGACAATTGTAATAAAAATATATGGGGGTTTGGAATGAAAATTACTTACTTACCGAACCCACTCGGCAAGCGTTCTCAGGGATACAATTTGTCCTCCTGCTATAAAGTGACAACGGGAAAATCGGGTTCGGTCGATAATTTAAGTGAAATATACACTAATCATTTTTAAAAGAAACACATCTTTTATAAACATTGGTTTAATCATTTCAACCCTCATTACACAAATACAACACTACACTTCACAATTTCCCAAAGTACTCACTTCCCTCAAAAAGACATGAAACTAATCACTGCTAAATTATACATGTTACAATTTCACTGAAATACCACTTTACACAGAATGAGCCAGCTCGAAAAAATATTAAAGTTCATGACTCTTTTAACAAAGTTTATCATACTGGTTCACATCAAACACTTTAACAATAGAACATACAATTGTCACAAGCGTCTTTGGTCTGAAGTTATTTTCACTTGATGAAATTTTGCTTGCGCATTATAAGGCGAAAAATGTGCCTTAAATGACCCTTCGACGAATTACCTTACAACTGAGGCGAAATTCACCACCAACCGCCGTGGGATGTCGTGGATGATAGGAGGGCATGGATGCCCTGACCATGCCTCGCCGCTTTGGCCCCGTCCGTACCAACGTCTTCTCCAAATCAGGTGCGGTGCCTACCAGTTCGATTCCCTCATCGGATGTTGGATGTGGATTGAAGCCATCTCAAAGCGAAATTTGATGAATACGTAAATGCATGATTGTTCATCAATCACTAGTTCACTGCGTTAACCGGTCGGTTCATGAATGTCGGTTACCATCTCAGAACGAAAATAACGTTCTAAAATGAGAGGATGCGTCTTCGACAGCGCATTGACGCCAAAGTGTCTTGTCAAAAGAATATCCCGAAACTCCAAACATAATATTCTCGAAGATCACAGAATTCTAAAAAATCTGAAGTTCTGCAAATTCTCTAACATAATTCGTCATCAAAATCAAATTACCGAGTTATCAAAAATCTGAAGTACATTGCTATCTCAACGACCTTCCTTAACCATCTCCAAAATCTAAAACACAATCCTCTCGAAGTGTCTTCGCTCCAACCTTAAATAATAAGATCCCTACTCTGACAGAATTAGGCAAACAAGTTCCTCCCCACGGTGACGTCGTTCATTTTCTCTAGCCAATTCCTAGCAATTTTTCAATCACGTGACTTCTCTTCAATTGGTCCAACTTTCTGTGACGTGGTTCTTTCTTAACCAATAATGGAGTTTATTTTAACTAGCAGCACTTCGTCTTGTGGCTCTGTATTTTTCCTAAAGTGACATCTAATTTACAATCAATAGATGTGTGACGCACTTCCTTACAAGGGTCTATTCAGTGCTAAAAAGAACCCACTTCTCTGCTCTCTACAAAATAACACTTAAGTTTGACATGTCTGCTAACCATCATTTTACCCATTCTTCATTGTTCTCTGTCCCCTTTTTAGATTTTCAAAATTGAAACCTTCATCGCTCAACATGGTCTAATTGGGTTCTCCTTCTGGCGAAAGGTCTTCGCACAGAAATCCATTAATTCCTTCACAATGCTAAGACAATGTATCTTTGCCCTATGGTTTCTCGCAATATCACAACTACTTGTTTGTTCTCCCTTTCTACAATCCATTGTTAGACTTTCGACTGACCTTTCTCCCAAAAAAGGTCTTGCCTGTGTCGTTCGAGGACTCCTATTGAAAGGCGTTTTATTTTCGCGCCTATACATATTCGCGAATATTAAATGCCTTCCATTTATTTCAAAAATTTTCTTTAAAAAAATAGTAATAAATAATTATCGTGGCCACGGTGTCAGAGTGATTACTCGTCACCAAGTCATCCTGGGTTCGATCCCGGGCAAGATAAAATTTGTAGCTTTTCATATCCATGTCTCAGTTTAAATAGCTGTGGCGTATGAAAAGTTCGCTCTCTGCGACTCACAAACGCAGTTGTAATACTCGGATGCAGCAATCTGGATCCTATCTAGAAGCTTCTCCTCCTCTCTCAAATTCAGCGATGTTTCTAGTGAGTAAGCTCAAATCAATACCTGAGCCTCACTAGCACTCGTTATCACGTGGTTCTCGCTGGCCGTAACGAAGATACATACATACATATACAGGAAAAACCGTACAGAACCAGTCATAAATATCATAATCCTATATATTAATACGCAAATGTCCAAATAATGTTTCAGTTTCATTCTACCTAACTGGACGGAGTCACACAAAGTAACGTACTGTAGAACATTAAAATATGTATTGACGATTTCCCTTTTTTATTTCTCACATTTTTCTTTCCGTTATAACAACGTTCAAAAAATTATATAAAAAAAAGAAAATGCTTGACTCATTTATTTGAAAAGGTTGTTACCAGAGTCCACTAATGACAGTACTGACGCGTCTGGCAAGTAATAAACCATATTCGTAGAGAAATGTACGTGAGTTACATAATGCTCCATTGTAAATTATCCATTCATGACATCGCTAATGTCGAGTTTACATTGTCAATGTTTAAAATGAAACCGAGTGAAACTTGCCTACAACAATCATATGGGGGAAAATGCATCTGCCATATTATTCAGGTCGATAAAATACTCTTGCTAAATAAACGTAAGCGTTCGTATTATCGAAGAAAATGTTAGTTTCATTCAAGTTTAACCAGTTACTAAAAAGTTTAAAAAAGTTTTTATTATTATGGTTATTAAAATTTTTAAACATAATTCGAATACAATTATTTTGTATCTATACGGTGACAGCCGTCCACCTTTAAAATAGAAATCTTAAGGAAGAGTCGAAGAGAACAAAATAACTATTTCAGTAGCTAGAGAAATAATTTCAAACAACGTAAAAGTTCACCTCGTTTTATTAAGTTTTTGATAATATTATCATTACATGTCTTGTAGTGTAAGTTTGATATTAAATTTTTGTTATTTTGTTTCATTTTACGAAGGAAATCTTACAATTTAAAGTAGCGAAATTTACACATCCAAAAAGCAGGATAACAAATAAATAGTGGGAGATAACATTTTGAAGAAAATGACGTAAGTTATAATAATTTTCTTATCAAAGATTGTAAGACAAATAATGATATTGATTATTCCTACACAAATTTACTTTGTTTTGTTGTAAATATCTTGTAGATGACAAAAAATGAAAGAAATTTTTTTTTCATAAAACTAGGTATTGATCATATTGAGTAAATCTCTGTTTTTCTACAATGAGTGGTATTTTCATATAAATGACGATTAAGTGGGAAATTAATCAATATTTTATACGTAACTATATCAACCTCACAAGGGACAACGTGACGCAGCGAAATCTCGTGTACGGAAGAGGTTTGTTGCAATACTCATATTTATTTTTTGTTGTATTTGTAAATGGGAAATGTAGCGTGCTATTGAAGGTTATCTACATGGAGCGATAGGAGGTAGGATTGGGTAGTAGGCCATTGTTAGTAGGTGGGCCGCTTAACTAGGATTACCAACAACTTGACCCACGTGGAGAGGTTAGTAGGAGTATTACTCGTTAGTAATACTTATGAGTTATTGATACTAGGATAGAGGAAGGAGGGTTCGCTTTTTCTAGTAGTCACGGCTGTATGAACTGGGACATTGGGAACTGGGAATTGGGCTACCACCTGAGCCTCGGGGGGGACCGTTGTTGCAATAGCGACCCTGCACCCGTTGCAGAGGGCGGAGGTGAGGTGATGGCAGACCCACCGAGTGAGGACGGCGACAAAGCGGCGGCGGCGGCGGCAGACAGGAGACCGTCGACGCCGCGCCGCGTCGCTGAAAAACTGAAGGCGGGCCATGAAAGAGCGACCGGAGGAGAGAGACATTAGCCCCAGAGCTTCCGCCACAAAAAGTAGCGCCCCACACGTCGCTCTTCCGCGATGCTCTAACGACCTCCGCGGCCGCCTCCTTCCTGCGCCACGTCCCAACCAACCCTCGCTCGTCACAAGATTCCCTAGATCAGATTTTCTCGTAGGTGGCGAGGAGAAAAGGGGCTGCTGAATTTGCGGTCCTTGCAAAGATAATCTGTGTAGAAAAGTGATCAATGGTTAAAAAACTATTTATTGACCAACAAAACGAAAAAAAGTTAATAGTGACGCCAATAAACTTACCATTAGATTTACACATTGTTTGTTATAATAATAATAAATTTATTAATAATAATAATAAATTTATTGTCAAAAAACAGTACAAACTGCGTATGACCACGTGGAGGAAAAAAAACTAATTTACTCTCCGGAAGCAAGCAAGGGACCATCCCATCAATTCCGATCAAGGGCCCTAAGGCAGAGGCGGATTCAAAAATTTCAGCAAAAGTTCCTAGATAAGATAAAAAGTTAGCTGCGAGTTATAATACATATATAATGTCAATATGTTTGTAATTTAACGCAAATATGTTTGTAAATTTACATGTACAAGTTATTATCGAACTATAGATTATTCTGAGTATAGTGTTTAAAACTCATAAGAATTGAAATAACACTAAATTCACGATTTATTGTTACAATAAACACGCCCCTAGACAAAGCCTAGAGAACCTGTATAAGAAATCCGCCTCTACCACATTGTTTGTTATAGATTTGTAATAACGCTGTACTTTAAAAAGGTCACTACACAATTCTGCGACAGTATTTACACACAGCTTGATACTTTGTACTAAAACGAAGGGGAATATTATGTCAGATTTTATTATATGAACAAACACTCTTCAATGACAAACTATGAGGAAGTGCTATGATTTCGGACGCAAAACATTGCTTGTCGCTTTCTTACGCCGGGAACAAAAGTCGAACTAAAACCCAATTCATAAGATAAACGTTTCAAAATTTTTATTTCATCTATCAGGGCTTCTTCTACTCCATAGCTACTCCCCACATCCAATTCCACGAATTTTTTTTTAAACCCAGTTATTACCCGGTGTCTTGGACCACTTCTCACTAATTTAGTATGCTTGATGGAAAATGGAGTCAATAATGAGAAATTTATTCAAAAGTATTAAGGAATGAAATAACTATTACACGTCCGTGAATCTACTAGTACTACCAATTCAGATAATGGGAAGTGGAACACTGGTAAAACTATATTTCTTGTTACGTAGAACTTATTTGACTATCTTTGGTCTGACTTAAAAAAACATTCAGTATGGGTACTTTCAGTACTTTTACATTCCTATCTATTTCTGACTGAACATGCAATACGCATTTATTTCATGTAGTAGCGTTTTTGTCCTTCTTAATCTTCATCGTCGAATTTTTATATAAAGTATCCTTCCGTGATGCGAAAAGAAGAAGCAAAAGCAACTAAGTGCATGAAATGAATTTTTGAATGTTTCGTGAACATTTGCAATCTCAAACATTTCTATATGGATGTAAACGAGTATTTCATTTAAAATTTTACTGACATACTAATTCAGAAATATGAATTTCATCATTTCTTCAATTTGGTGGCTGCTCTGTCACTATCAACCACAGTGGAAGTTTTTCTGTTCTTTATCTCTACTTCCTATACTTTCCTTTGAATTTTAAGTTTCGCAAATGTAGATTCTATAAATATAATGTAAGTATTTCCTCGCAATGTCAGTAAAGACACGATTAAGAATGAAATGAATTCACCCTCTGTCAAGCAACTGAGATTCATACCTTACACTATAATTTCAACCTAGGCACTCTTTCTTTAAAATTGAAGCAATTGACTCATTCTTCCATAACGGACGTTATGTTTAGATATATTCATGGGATATTCACAGCCATACTTCACGTTATTTTTTACTTGTAATTAAACGTCTTCTTTTTTTTCTGACACTGTAAAAGTATGTAGCTTTCAGGAATAACGTAAAAATTTTCATTCGCAAAGGGATAGAAATTGATAGTAAAGTATTTCTCTTCCAGGTTGTTTCACACAATGTCAAGAAGTTTCATAAATATCCAACAAACGACATTTAGTTATTTACGTTCATTAATTCATTTAATTTATAACTTAAGGACCTTTTTTGTAAACAATTTTTTTTGTAAAAAATGAATGAGAGGATTATCAATTGACGATTCAATTATCCCGCGAGATATCTTTGGCTTATGTATTTTAACGAGACCATACGTTAAAGATATGTTACCTGAAGTTACATATAAATTTCTAAATATATTCTGGTCAAAGTAACCATTGTCTCTCAATCTCTTAGTAATATTTTCAAGTTTTCTAATATTTGGTACAAGGTTTTGTTGTTATTACTTGACTCTGGTTCGGCATATCTTTAACTTTTTCTATGTAATCTCTTTTTGACACCAATACTGCTATATTCCCTTTTATCGGTAGACTCATTGTCTCTCATAAATCTTCGTACTTGATTCGCCTTTCTCAGTATATTCTCTATCTTGCTATTGCTATGATTTCTTTTTTTCTCTTTTTTCTGCTACTATTTGTTGTCACATTTTATTTTATATATCTTAAAAAAATGGTCGTAATGAAATTAATTATGTAATTAAAAATAGTTATGAACTACTTTAAAAATTGAAATTAAAACGTATCTATGGATGTTGTTTCACTATTCACTTCCCAACCAAACATGCTACAAGTGTTAAATATTATAAAGGAGTTATATCTCGTTGGCATATATTAAATGAATATTGCATTAGACCAAAGAGGAAAATGAAAATTGCCATTAATCAGTTTTGGGTTCATGTTTAAAAATAAGGAGTACAAATAAATTGAAGTTTGTCCCATGGGAAGCAAGCTGAGCTCTGTTTTGTGGGAATTTGAAACGCGTGATTTAATGATATGGTGATTAGCAAAATGAAATTTCATACCAAAATTGTGTGAACGATATGTTGGTGATATTCTTCGCATTATTCTGGAAAACCAAATAGATTATATGTAAGAAGTCTTGAATAGTTGAAATAGCAACATAAATAATAGGTTATCATTTAACTTATTCACAAGACAAACATATCTGGGAAGGATTGTAAATAATTTGTCAGTAAATTCCATGGTAGAAAAAAGGCTTACAGATAAGACTATAAAATTTTCAGACAAGTAATACATTACAGTACAAGAGAGAAATATTTGAATCGATAAATAAATACTTCTGACCAACATCTATCCTTTAAGGTATATAAATTAAAACATGAAAAAGATAATTTATAATACAACAAATAATACCAGAGAATCTGAATTACGCGATAAAAAATGATGAATAATGATTTATGTTGAATTTCCGTATAATTTATATGTTCAAGGCAAACTTTATAAATAATACCGACAGGAAAAAATAGAAACAGTAACATGATATAAAAAATACAAGACGTTACCATAAAAAATATATAATTAAATTTAAAAAATGTAGTTTATAAAATTAACTGTAGGAATTGTCCAGCGAGTTACATAGATCAGATTAAACGGTGTCTTAAGAGTAAAATTGGAGGTGTGATAACAAGAATGACAAAATTAGTGTAATTGTAGATCATAAAATGAAATTAATAAGGATTATAAAATGAAATCGGAGGATATTGAGATTGTCGATAAAGAAGCAAATTTCAAAACGAGGAACACATCAGAGATGTTGTATACAAAACTACTCTGTAGGTGTTTATTTATAAATATTTATTTGTTGTCTTGCAACTATGTATAAATGTCATTTTCCTGACAAAGACTCAAACGTGAGTCGAAACATGATAAATAGTGAAAAAATATCAGTTGTCAACGAAAAAGATCGTTAAGTTAAAAAAATGTATTAAACGATATCAATTTTCATAGAGGTCAAACATATAAACATTAAAAGAATCACTTTCTTGTAATATATTATGCTTTATTTGTTATATACTGGAGGAAGGACAAAAATAGCACGAAACTATTTCCATAAAGATTGTTGTTCAAGAAGTTGTTCTGATTGTAATTAGTACAACTTTACTTGTTTCTTTGACTAAGTTAATTCTTACGATTTCAGTACGTAATGCTAAGTAGCTTAGCCAATCTTATGGTTTGTGATATGGACACTATCCCAGGGTTAAAACTTTTGAATTTGAAACTGACTTGGTAAGAATGTTATTAAACGTTCCATTTCATTATTCTAGTTTCCCTATCTTTGCCATAACTAATTTATATCTTCCTATTACACGTCACGTTTGAAATAGATGAACAAGCGATTCAGGCGGTCAACAAATATGAGACGCGAAATTTGTGAAAATAATTTGCTTCAAGTTCTAGAAATATTTTGTAGTCAACTCAGTAATATTCTTTCCTAATGCCAATTAATAGTGTTTTTATCTCCCGTCGTTGTGACTAATGAACACCGTTATTGTCGATTAACAAAATTACGTTAAATATATTTGCACTCATTATTGTAGTGTTTTAAAACGGCAAATTAAAAAAAACATCGTTGATCTCAGAATATGAAATTATCTAAAACTTAGATTTCTTATGTATTAAGATATATTAAGTCAATTTAGTTTGCCACTCGTATGACTGAACGATAAAATCCTCGTTTTCTGAAAATACTTTAATATAATATATTATGTATTTATTACAGACCTACTTGATACAATCATCTTAATTGCGTGCAATCCTACTCCAATTCATGTTATCTTCAGTCAACCACATTTTTGTACAAAAAGTTCATTTAAGAAATATTGAGAGTAAATATTGAATGCAGTACCTGAATGCGATTCCTACATGATGTAAATTATTAATGATGCAAAACACCTTACGCAATATGATATATTAATACGAATCACCAAATTTGCATGACATTTAAAGATTTATTTTTTGTTCGTGTCACATGTTTTAAAGCGATTGCTGTTATGATATCCTTCCATCCATTCGTTGCTCCTGTAATTTTATCAGCAGTTTTTTTTGTCTTTTCTAATGTCATAGTAGAATATGCAGATCTTACATCTCATCGTCCTCAAGCAAAATGAAGAGCTAAAGAATCCCTCATTAACATCACAGTTTTCTCTCAACGTTGACGTGAAGTGTTTTGACCCCGATACATAACGAAACAAGTCTTGCAAATGGACGCGTGCTTCGTGAGATTATACGATACTGCTAGTATCATTTGACATCTTCCATGACGGTATAATTGGATGATATGCATAAAAACGAAGCAAATGCTTTTGCTCTACTTACAAAGTGTAGTGTAGTAACCGTATTATTTCTATGTATAAAATGTAGAAAGTGTAGCATATACTACACCCCTTTACTTTGTAGTACAGAATGTAAAGTAGATGTTAAATAGAAACTGAGAATAAGATGAATAATAGTAACATGTGAAGGTAATGTTTCAAACATTCGAATCATGGGTCTGACCAAATTACGATTTAGTACAAATCTACCCAAAAGACCATATAAAATAACATGCCTGGAATTCCTCCACTCTTCATATCCCCAATTTCATGTAATTACCATTAACGTAATACTAAGTTAACTTTCATGTAAATATTATTAACCTCATATTAAGATTACTTAGGAGCCTCATAGGTTAATCTGTAATTATTGTATCACTGTATTTATTTTATCAATATTCTGTAACCACTCACGTAAATCCTTTGGGCGGATCTGTGAAATAAAAAGTAAATAAATAAAGATTTAGTGCGAATAGTACGATTTCGTGAAAAACCACGAATCCAACGTACGCGTGTTCGAATTGAGTAAAAGCGAGTTGTTACCACATTTTCATCTTGCAACTCGGCTGATTTGTATCATAAGTTCCGATGTATAATTGATTCAAATCATATATTGGAACTAAACGAACGAATTATGATCTGGATACCGCAAAACAAACTACAACGTAAAGTACGCCCACAAAACATAACTGATGCGAGGACGGAACAAATTACTAACCAGCAGACCAGAAACAACCAGTCGATAGTGTTCGGAGTTCACAGTGAAACGCGTAGCCAGGTTTTCAGACTCAGAGGAGCCTATCACGGGACTAAGAAAACATCATCTTACATCGGCAGTAACGTGACCCAAAACTCTGTGAAAAATTTTAGAATTCCTCAACGAAAATGTTTTGCACACGTTTATTTGAAAAATGTTGAAGTATCGACGATGTAGCTATACATACTTTAGTTTTAAATATATATTTCATAATAATACATTGATAGTGATTCCCATGTGAATATATACACCATATGTATGATTTGCAACCGTAAAATGGCATTCATGTCTCATGATAGTTTTCTCTCTCATTTTGAAATTTTTGAATTTTGACCTTCCCCCTAAGATGCGCCCAAGGTCCTAGTTCAGTCTCGTCAAACAATGAGCACATGACGTCATAAACCCCCGTCTTTTAAACGCTTTGAAGTAATATTTTAACCCCACCCCCACCCAAATCACTCTTTTAACTGAACATTCATCCTGAAAATTATATTTAAATGTAAAAATAATTACTCTCATTTTCATTTTTTGCGTCCTTTCCAAAATTCTCGCGTGTGCAGCGTCACACGTCCAGATCGATCGTGGAAATTATTGCATTCATACATGTTTTCTAGTTTTCAGTGAGTTGTAAAAAGCTGATAATATAACGAAACAAAATGTTCCACAGCATCAATTTATGAAAGACTCTACAACAAGAAATGAAAAATAATGTTAGTGCAGGAACGAAAGATATGTGTTAGAATAGAATCTGAGAGAGCTTGAGTATGCTAATATTCTTCACTACAGTTTCTCTTCTCATTTGTGTTACGCGGTCCTAGAGAATAAGAAAATGCATGTTGCCGACATTACTGAAACTAGATTCAGGGGAAGGGGGTGGGGAGTTGAAAATAAATTGCGTGCTCTGCGCTCTTCTAGTAAATTGTCACTACCTCTACAACTGTTAATGCTAGATAAAATAATGTTGGTACCAATTTTTTTCTCCTTTAATTTTTCACAACTCTAATTACTTGACAAATGGTCATAAAATCAACTGATTTTGCAAAAACACTTTTCAAGTTCAAATATATATATAAATTTAAGTCCAATTTTACCGCCATAGAGCCTGTTTCACTACAGTACATTGATTGAGCTTAGATAATTCTTTCCAATGTATCATCATGTAAAAACGCATATTAATAGAAATAAAATATTCTAACTTACAAATAGATGATTTAAAGAAAAAGAGAAGGAAAATATTTCACATTTCTATAGGGAATAGGAGGTAAGTAGGTGGCTTAGTATTATTTTTACATACTTATTGTCTACGATATCATATTCAAACTATGCGTAGTTAAATTGCAAACATCCGGTAAATTGTACTGTTTTTTGCGCGTCTGAAATGCACAACATCTTAGACTACTCCGAAATCCATTTGCAGTAGCTGGTATTTGTGACTCAGTTTGTCCGTATGAAGAAGCTTCCCATTACCCTGTTTTAAAACGGGTATTAAAAAATGTGAGTCTTCTTAGACAAAGTTTTTGGACTCAGTTGAAAACATGGACCAACGTCTTAGATTACCTATAACTGAGGATATGATTCTATACCATTTCAATAGGATATGAACATAACGAAGTGATATTAAATATTTCAATTTTGGAGAAATTCTACTTCATGTGCATGATTTTCCCCAGTTTTTCATGTATTTTTCTCCTTTTCTTGCACACGTAAATTGATAAATGGTTTTGAAGGAAAAACACAAATACGATGAAGCAGTGCACTAGGGAAAATTTATTTTAATGTGTCTACTCAGCTTTTAAATGAAATATCACAATCGCGCGAATAATATATACTTATTTGTCGTATTAGTAGTGTTTTTCATCTTTATGATAAGTATCCTTCAGAGTAATAAATTATTCTAGATCACTTGCATATTCTACTGAGTACCAATTATGGCTATAATTTAATTCTTCATTTAGTAGAAATTGCTGCGCAAAGATCGACAGATGGAATTCTAAAAATTAATTTTTATGGTATCAGATACCGCAAAAATGGATATTTTCGTAAAAGACTCGAAATTTAGGATTTTCTCGGTTACAAAACCTTCGGTAGTACCCAATAAAGTAAAAATGATACGAGAAACGAAATTTCACCCCAACGCCAAACTAGCAACATAGATAAATAGTCTACAACACTATGAAGATATATTTGTGTCAAATCCGAACTGCATGCGGGTGAAGACGCAGTAAGTGAGGCTAGTACGTGTTTAAATAGAAGGGTGCATGTGGTAATACCTCAAGAAGAAATCTATATATTTGTTATTATATTATTGTTATCTTATTAGGGCTTTAGGACTCACCAATATATATTCGTGATGAAATTTATAATAATATATTTATGACAAATTACATATAATATATATTGGTGAGTCCTAAAGCCCCAATAATATAATAATAATATAATAACAAATATATAGATTTCTTCTTGCGACATAACCTCTATTGATCAACTACATATACATTTTATATATATAACGTATACGTAGTTGATCAATAGAGGTTAGGTCGCATTTATCCTTCCTCATTTAATTTTCGACCTCATTTATATACAACACGAATTATAATACTGAAAACCCAGAACGGAGAAATAGCTACCATACCAACTTATATGCTTATTCCAGGAAGTTAGAACTGTAACCAAAATATATCTGGTAATGTTCACGAAGTACACCCACAGTTCCTCCGTTAATCGTTGCAGCTTTGTTTTGTTTCCCATATCTTCATAAAGAAACTAGCTGTCTGCGGTCGACTCGTATCTCTACACGGTAGCGGACTCGAACAAATACCAACTTCGCGGAGAAACAATCTCAGGTGCAGTGTTTTATGCCCCAAGAATTCCCGTGAAGAACGCGTCTCTCCATCTCCCAACCCTCCAACTGTATTTAACCTCCATAAGCGCAGAACGAAGAACGTGCATTTCAATTTTTACACGGTGGCGACGAGCCGCGTACATTTCAATGGTGAAAAATCTCATTAAACTCGCGGAAAATGAAGACCTCGAGAGATGCGTAATAAAACAGGAAACGAAAACGCCGCGTATCTTCGTTATAATGAATATGTAACTTTGGAATGTCCGGACTTGCAGAAGAACAATCATCTATTGTAATCAACAGCAATTCTTTAAATAGACTACCATTCGCAAAACAGTGAACATATTTTAATTAAGGGATACATTCTAAAATTGCTGTAATATCCTGCGAGAACGCCGTTAGTTCTACGAGTTCCAGTTGAGATAGGAGGCAGGGAAGCTTCGAGGGTGTAAGTCATAATACAGATAAATTTTCCGCTTCCTGACAGTGAAACTGAATAGCGAAAAGGAATAAAAAATGGAGATGAGTTATAAGTCTGAGGAGAAATGAAATATTGTGCGAATAATGTATGACTTTATCGCGGTATTAATGGGGAGCTCGCGCCTAAGGATTAGTCCGTTGATATCCGCAGGTGGAGAACGAAAGGTGTACGGGTGGGGGTGTTGTAAGGCTTATCGCTCCGTCAGCCACTCTTCTGTTGTCGTCATTCCAACCCCCTCCCACCCTTCCTTTCACCACTAAGCCCATTCTTGACGTCTATCTAATGATTCTGCGTGCACGCGCTTTCTCTGATATGTCTTCCAAACGCGTCAATTTTGTGATGCTATCTACACACTGATAAACGTTCTGTATGCAAGGAATTCAGTTAAACTGACCGTTAGTTATTCCTGACAGCAACGGAGGCGCGTCCTAGTGGTCGTAGATTGAATTGTGTGATAGGACATAGTTTCACTTAATAGTTGCAAATTCAGTGTTTTAACACCTCTATACTTTTGTATGCCCTGTTCAAATGTCAATTGTACCGTCTTAGTTAAAAAGTTTAAAAGGAAATATCAATTAACTTAATATTGTTGGTTAATTACGGATGAATGAATCATGTACTCGAGAATACATTCCAACTATTCATTAAAGATATTTTTAAAGAAACCTATTTACAGAATGTACGAGGAGAGGATTGTAATCGGTCGAAAAAAATTCGAGAACTGTTCATTTCCTTACGAATTGTCACCAGGAAAGTGTAATTTTAAATTTTGACGATGATTTCCAAAGTCGTGCGTGTATATGTGCATATGTATGTATGTTAAGAATTTTGTTCCCACAACAACTCACCCAATTTAAGCACTTTCTCTATTCGTGTCACGGACACTCACAAATTCTTTTTTAATAAAACGTGTTACAGCCAACCCGTTTAATGTACTTCGAATAATCCCCTAAGTTGAATCAGAGACGAAAGCCACAAACAGTATCATATATTTCACAGTATACAGTATACAGTATACAACAGTATATTTGGCTCGGCTAGAGAAATCCCGAAGTTGCGTTAAGTGTGTGTCGACGAGGGTCAAGAGTTAATTGAGACATAAAATGAAAAATTATATTATTTCATCAAGGGACAATTAAGATACACAGATAAGACATTTAATTACGGTAGTAAGTTCAGACGTTTCTCCTGAACATTTAAAGCCCATCCATACCAAAATCAAGAAATATTTTTGTCACAAAAACCACAGTCAAATAAATGACTCAAAAAAACTGTGTAAAAGCACATTTTATTATGAAATAAAACTTTAAAATTTTTAAATCGCGAGTTAATAAAGAAACTGAGAGTAACAATAAGCTAATCAATTGATGCAAATGAAAATGAAAATATTGTTTTTATATACAATCTTCTTTTACCGTAAGACTTCAGGGGAGGATGTATTCAAAGGAAGATTTTTTAACGTAACATCTCCCTTTCTTACAGTTACACTTGATGCGAGCTCTTTCAATGGAATATCCATCGTCATTTTTCGTATTCTGTATCGAATGTCATGTGATTATGAAGATAATGATAATGTTAATAATTTTAGTGCCAATATTATGGGCGTTGGAAGACCAAGGAATCCGATATGCAGATGATTTAGCATTAGTGATTGAAGGACCTTCACGAGAGAGGTTACAGGAAAGAACACAGGAAACGATAGATTATTGTGTGGAAAAATGCAAGAAACATGAATTAACATTATCAGAAAGTAAGACAAAAATATTATGGTTTGTCAAAATTCTGAAAACAAAAAGAGTACCCCAAGGATCAATCCTCGGCCCTATACTCTTTTTATTGTATGTGAACGACATGTCATCATCCACATCAGATTGCAAAATGATTCTTTTTGCTGATGACACTAATTTACTGTGTAAGCACGCCAATGCTCAAAACGTTTTGTCTAACCTTTCGACTTGGTTCCATGCAAATCGTCTCATTGTAAACACTGACAAAACAGTGTCTATGTCATTTCACAATAGTAATACAAAATCTTTACCCCAGGTTTCTCTTTCT
>NNCF01126454.1:941128-962606 GCA_002313205.1 Laupala kohalensis
AGTAATATTCATCGCCCTAGAGTGTCAACCACTCTTTGCCAAAAGTTGCCGCATCATTCGGGAATCGTTCTATATAATTCCCTGCCCAAGTATATAAAAGATATTATGAAATTGAATCTCTTCAAATCCGCGGTTAAAAACTACCACCTGCAACAGTGCTTCTACACTGTAAAAGAATTTATTGATTTTAATAAAAGTTAAATTCGTCTTGTACTTTATCACGCCATTGCTGTAGCACTTTTTAAATAACTTATAACAATTTCAAAAACTATTTTCTTGCATGATTGTGTTGCCGTATGGCTCATATTAATTTAGTTTTATGTGTACTCAACTTTGGCACGGTTGTGTACATTAAAACTGTAGCCCCATCCTGGTCCGGGTTTTTCTCCGTTTTTCTTTCGGGTAGAGGTGGATTTCTTATACAGGTTCTCTAGGCTTTGTCTAGGGGCGTGTTTATTGTAACAATAAATCGTGAATTTAGTGTTTTTTCAACTCTTATGATTGTTAAACACTATACTCAGAATAATCTATAGTTCGATAATAACTTGTACCTGTAAATTTACAAACGTATTTGCGTTAAATTACAAACATATTGACATTATATATGTATTATAACTCGCAGCTAACTTTTCATCTTATCTAGGAACTTATGTAAAAAAAAACAACTGAATCCGTCTCTGCCTTAGGGCCCTTGATCGGAATTGATGGGATGGTCCCTTGCTTGCTTCCGGAGAGTAAATTAGTTTATTGTCCTCCACGTCGTCATACGCAGTTTGTACTGTTTTTTTGACAATAAATTTATTATTATTATTATTATTATTATTATTATTATTATTATTAAAGAGAGACTTTAAAATTACAATAAACGAGAAAGTTCCAAATAGGTGCATGCACTACTTAGGTGTCATCATAGATGACAGAATGACATTTGAGCAGCATTTGGGATATTTGAGAAATAGAATACAAATTATTCTTTACAGCATGATTCGGGTGGGCATAGTGAATTACAACATATCAAGGAAGAACCTAATGATCTTGTACAAAGGTGCCCTAAGACCAACTATGGCATATGGAAATATAATATGGGTGGAAAGACTTGTAATTAACACAAATACAGAGGCAATGTTTGGTGCTACTATCAGAGGCATATAAGACAATGTCAACTGTCACATTACAAGTAATACTTGGAATACTGCTCATTGACTTGTACGTGCAGAAGCTCAAAAATAGATATATCTTACAACGCGAGTGGACAATCCAAATAAATGGAAAACAATATACTAGTGCAGACAAAACAGCGCGAAATTAGGTAACAAAAACATTAATATCTGGATGGCAGATACAGTGGAATACAAGTTCAAAGGGAAAAATAACATATAAATATATTCCTAAGGTAACTTATGCGATAACAAATAAGACCTGGTTCACACCGACTCCATATGTATTTCAATTTCTAACACGACATGGGAATTTTAAATTATATTTTAAGAAAATTAAAAGAACGCAGTAACTGTGGCGAACAAGTGGAAACGATCGACCATGTATTGTGGGATTCCCCAACATATACTCAGGAGCGAGCGACTTTTCTAAAAGAATATCGAAAATATGGCATACTTAACTTGAAGAACACGGCAGACTTAATATCAACACGGCCAAAATATGAATTGTATGAAGAATGTGTAGCAAAATAATGATGCTAAAACATGCACTAGATAGTTAGGTAAGCGCACACCTCTTCGCAGGTAGGGACGGGCAACATCGCAATGATGGCAAGGATGCGCAGCCAAGCCATAACAAGACGGAGAATATAAGAGAAAGATAAGATCCTTGTATTACACTAGTGATAAAGACAAAGGAAGCAAGGCTTTTTTAAAAAGTGTGAAAAACGATGGTGATGGATATTTCATTGAAAGATCTCTCACCAAATGCCTTTAAAATAAACGGAGATGTTAAACGTCAAAAATCATTTTCATTTGAAAACATCCTTCTTCTTCTTTTTCTTCTTAACCGCTAATGACAAATACTCTACGTACATGTAATTTAGGAAATATTACTTTCGTTCTAGAAATTCCTTTTATATCTAAATATAGCTCTTAATTCGCAAATGCCATTATGTTTTGAGAAATAACTCAATAACAAAATTTAAAAATCTTATGCGCGCAATGAAAGTATAATATTTTTTTGTTTCATAACAATAAATACCACTTGATCGATAATTTAAGAAACCATTTTCTAGTTCATGTGTAAGCTGTATACGACTTGAGTTTTCATTGACACAAATATGCTAGACCACATTGAATTAAATTGTTCATTCTTAATCCGACGATGAAATGAACAAAGAAAGAAACATCACTCGAACCTTTGATAAAAATAATTTCTTTTGTAAATAATGAATAAATTTTTTTAAAAAAATACAATACATTCTTCCTTTAAATTTGTTAAGCATGACAAACAATTTTTCTTGTGTTTGCATCTTGTGAAAAGATACTTGAAAGAAAAGCTTGTTTATGTTAATTTTACATTTTTTAATACCATCATGGGTTCTTATTTTAATCATCATTCTGCTGAAAGGAAGGTTTGGATAACCTTCAAATACACTTTTGATATTAAAAATCTTTTCTTTCATAAATATCTATTCCTGTTTCAACTGATTAAGATCACTCTATATATATTTTATTTCAATTTAATTGTTAAGTCTTTTCGAAAGACTTCACAATGAAACAACTCTGATGTAAATTAAGTCCATGCTCTCAAATTGCTTACCTGCTGAGTTTCATTTGAACTGATTGTAGGTTCAGTTCTTCTCTTTTTTAACCTTTATGCTCACGGCACCGGTATTGTCTGACTCGCATTAACTAATTAAAAAAGATTGCCAAACACTCAAGTCAGAATCAGCAATGAACATTCTTGCTATGTATTCATCACAGCCAAAATCAAATCTCAATTACTTTTCAATTAAAATTAATGCATCAAAATGGTATTGATTTTATTCAGAAAAGGAATTCTGAGATTTCTTCAATTTAATCCTGAGAATAGTATTTTTAGGATACATCGTAAATTTGCTCAATTTCTATCATTCAGTAAATTTCGAAACAAGATAGTATTAGGAAATCATATTTACAGTGAAACTGCAAATATGCAATTTACAAACACTTAGACACAGCAAATATGGTGTGTTTTTGCGTTTCAGAATTTTTCTCTGGTAAAATTATTTTTATTCCAAAGTAGAT
Organism: Laupala kohalensis; assembly: GCA_002313205.1. Classification (NCBI taxonomy): domain Eukaryota; kingdom Metazoa; phylum Arthropoda; class Insecta; order Orthoptera; family Trigonidiidae; genus Laupala; species Laupala kohalensis. The sequence continues at coordinate 944,359 of NNCF01126454.1, forward strand.
TTTGAAACTGCTTTCTTCTTTAATGGATATTAGAATATTTGCATTTATATTTACTCACATATTCTTCTACTTAATAAATTTAGAAAATTTGCAAATGAATTTAATTGATTTCTTTGCACTTAGGTTATTCTATTTTGTTTCCGTGTCCATACTCCATCAAAAGCAGTGTTGACTCATAAGAATGTCTTTCTCTGGAAATATGTAACTTGACGTAATATGTAATATGACTCACAAACCAATCAATATATCATCTCGAATTTGTGCGGAAACTGATACTTGTCCACTCTACGAAATCAGGAAGCGTAAACAATATGATAACAAAACCCGGTAAATCCATGAAAAACCGGATCGGGTCAACTAACAAATAATTTAAATGTATGCTTTTTTCTTCATAAAATAAGCTTGAGAGTACAGTAGTAACTTGACAGGACAATTAGACTTGGGAAACTGCCCTACAATTTACATTAGACTAAGGAATCTATTTTACAATGGGTCTTACATTTTATCACTTCTTATTCGTTTTTCTTCCTACATGAATCACTAACAGTTTTCTAATAGCAGAAAATCATTTTAGAGCTTAATAATATATACAATTTTATTGGGGTGATTTAGGATGAAGATCAATTACCAATAAAATCATGGTTTAGAAAACAAATTAGAAAACGATGTTTTCACGCCCTACCTACTCTTGCAGAGTTTCAACGGATAAACGGATGTCAAGAAAACAGTATATCTGGCGGAAGTGCGAGTTGAAAGGGGCAGCACTAATATCTGACCGACATGAGTGGGTGTCCCGCACCGTATTTGATGCCAGTGGCAGAGGGATCATAGGTTGAAAGAGCGCGAGATCCCAATGACAGGAAATATGGTGGTTCAAGAGCATCCAGTCCACTATGTTTAATGAAATGGGAGATATCGCATTTCTGGAACGAGTCAATAAAAAAAGTTAAACAAATCTCTTTTCAAATCGGACATGAATCTTCAATAGTGAAAGTTATGTTTTACTATGGTTCAAGCCGAAATCAGCAAAAGATACTTGATCTTAATACGCTTGTTTCAAGGACAATTGTTAAAAATTGTCTCCTCATAGTTCAGTTACCGTTCATAGTTGTAAAGTTCCAGCCAGAGAAGTTCCTTAAACCTAAGTATTATCTTTTATCTTTGATCAAACGTTATTCAGTTATTTATTTATTTATGAGGTAGGTTCTAAATTTACTCGAATGTCTACCACATTCATTGCAAAGTTCGACGTTCAATAAAAAAAATTCAAGATCGAATTTCAAAAAAATCGCTATGTGGTGCCATATAAAACGGAAAACATTTTTGTTTTTATCTACAATGAATTTTAAAGAGTGGTAAGCCTTATCATAACAATAAAGACTCATCCCTCAAACTGGGATGGGTCGGTTAAATACAAGTAGACTGAGTGAAATTGTAACGATAATTTTTTACTTACTCCTCATCATATTTTGGTCAGTAAAGTTTTCTCCCCATAAGAAATAATGCGATCGCAATCACACATTGTTAAAAAGTTCATAAGAAATTGAGTCGAAAATATTCTAAATCAACTATGTCTATGAGCTACCAGAAAAATGCTAATATTTTGAATGAGAGGGTTGCATACAAGCATGATAAAATCAATATTTTAATTTCCAATATAAATTATACATAATTGAAGCATACAAAATTCCTTCACCATGATTCATATCATGGTAAATTCAATAAGATGGTACAGAATTATTGAAATTAACATAAACGAAAGATGGTACTGGAACTACTATTACACGTAATCAATCGCTTTGGTGGTATCGCGGTGACGTTCGGACAAGACGAATGCTTGCGTGCACACGTCGCAGCGAGTATTGTCGCCCGGCCCCAGAGGTACACTGCTAGGGCGGCGGATTGCCCAAGGCATCGCCGAAGGGCGGAGGAGGCGAGTTGCTGGGTGGAACAGCGCGCGTTTGGGGGGGGAGGTGGGGGCTAGCCCTCTGTTTGGACAATTTACTCCCTCCGGTTCTATCCCCCCCAATACTCGGTCACCCTAGCACCCTTGTGCGCTACGCGCGCCTCGAGGATGGAAGACGGGTCGACGCGACGCAACACGGTGCGATGCGGCGCCAAACGCACGCAGCGGAAAAAGCAAACAAGGCTCTGACGAAGCATTGTTGAGAGGGGGTGTGGGGATGTAAGGGGGGGGGGAGAGAAGAGACGCACCCGCGAGGAGGGGTACAGAGGATGAGTGGGGGACTGGGCCACCCTGTCGAAACTCGACACTAAACCCATTACGCGGGAGCTGTGTCATGTAGCACACTGTCAAACGTATTGACCCAATGTTTGGATGGGGGAGGGAGAAGTTTGCAAAGGGAGCGATTTCGATTTCTCCTACCACCACTCATATTCAACATCCAAGTAAAAATTGGTAAGAACGAAATGAGAATCTTTCACGATTTAATGATTTTTTTTAAGACGATACCTATCGTTTTTCAATGTTTGAATTCTTTAGACGAAATATCACAGAAATTAAAAAATGTAGAATAATTTCGATTCCTTCTAAAATATCAGTGCTATTTTCTGCATAAAAAGGATAATATCAATATCATATAGCCATAGAATTTATATTAAGTTAACAATATATCATTAAGTTTTATACTGTATCAACAGCATCAAAGATTTGTAATATATTTGACATCTCTATTATATCTACAATATATCACAATAAATGAAGAAGAAAAACTCATTCAAATTTAAAATAAAGTTGACTTGGCACTTCGCAAGCTATGATTCACATATTCATATTGGATCATATAAAATGGAAAATTTTCATTATTTTAAATGTAAATAATAAGATATTTTAAGATAATAATGTAGATAATAAGATACTTTTATATAATATGACCACTGGATTATATACTTGGATTATATATTTGGATAAAATTATGCGTATTTAATATGAACGTAGTTATTAGTTTCGAATGACAGTAGTGGAACATTAACAAAACCCGTTACTTTAGAAGATAATTTAAAATCGGATGAAACGTTCAAAGGGAAGTATGTGAAGTCGGAAAGCTTAGGGTCAATTACAGTAACAGAGTACGCCAACAAGTTTCAAACACGTTAATATGTATCAGAAATCAAGAACAGGGTCTGTGAAAGGTACGGGATTATCATCCGATTTGCCTTTAGTTATAGAGCTCAAAGCAAACACAAAAGGGTCCTTTGACGTCAGTCAAGCTAAGTGAATTAATGGGATTAAATTCAATCCTCTTGACTAGAACCGACAAGTAAGTGAATGACAGGGTTAAGTATGCGAGGAAAACATCGCGCGAAAATATTGCTTCCATGCTTCTCTTGATTTACTGCCCTCTTTCACAGCGTGCGTGTGATGGACACAAAGTCAGTGATGTTTGGTCCGGACTCGTTTGATACGCTTCGATTAAACATAGGTCCAGATGTCACATCTCGAATTACTCCATACGTCTCGTGGAATTAAAGAGAAATTCAGTCGTAATTGATTAAAAATAACATTTTATTTAAAATAACTTTTATTGCTAATAGCTTGATGGTTAGTGCTCACATCGGGAACCAATTGAAAATGTACCAAAAACAGCTCTAGCTTTCTAACTCAATTATTTTATCGACTTAATTACTTCTATTTTCTTAATTACACATTCGCGTAATTCTCTCTCGGAGTTAAAGGTAGTTTAAAGGTCTTCTCGTCTTATATCACGAAACAAACAGAGCAAACTATATTTAAATCCAGTAACAAGCGTAAATGCAATTTATCCTTTGAAAGTATAAATTCCACAACAACAACAAAAACTACACGCGAGAAGTACATATAAAGGTAAAACTGGCCCCAGAACGAGTATATTGGAGTTTGATTATTTTTGTTTTTTGTGAGTAAGAAACACATTAAAAAACAAACGAATATCTTCCGTATTCCCTTCCGTTCATTTGACTCGTCTGATTTAATACTGTGACGCAACTCGTTGCTTGGTAACATACGCTTAAAATGATGTTATTTTTAATACAGTTTTATTTGAGTTAGTATTTGACAGTTACTTTTAAAAACACATAACACAACATTTATATTAATTTTCCACATAAATAAATATACAAAGGTAATTTTCACAAAAAGGGACAATTTCATTCCGGTGCAATTATCAAAAAAAAAATACATTAAATTGTTATTTTTTATTTCTGATTCCACCAATTCTCCTAATACATATCACATCCTTATTATTACCTACTAACCTGAAAATACTATCTATTGGTGGTAAAATACAAATTGTTCACTTTTACACTCCGGTCGGTACCATGTTAAATTCATTAGAAAACAAAAATAAAAGAATGAAAATAGCAACAGCGGTGTTGACAACTCCAAAGTTATCAAACAAATCCAAAGAGTACTGAGAGAAAAGCCGAAATAAGTATTGATTCAGCTACCTCTTCCCTTTGTAGCAGCATATTATCACTCAGCACTGCTACATATTATCATTCCATGCATGTTATTACTCACTTGCATAAATATTACATATTATCACACGGAAGACATTCTGCACTCAATGATACCGAACGCAAGACAAACGAACGTTTGTTTATATACTCCAAAGAACGACAAATGTGTACGCGTTCTTAGACAAAAAATACGAACGCTGTTAGGAAGGTTCCAGAACAGCGACAAAGGATTCTCTCGACAAATCAGAAGGTTACCAAGGTGAAATACTTTTGTTGATCACAGCTAGAATTCATTCTGAATAGAGCCATCCTGCCGAGCAGACCTCTGTGAAGCGCAGACCTTTGCGTCAAACGTTTATCGACGACCGGCTCACGGATAACCGAGACGAAATCCCTCGCCATCCGAGCTCGGATCAGTCAAACGACTAAGTGCCAGTACTGCAGCATATGCACACAGTGATTGAACTTTGTGAAGTGAAACTTGAAGATTTTCTACGACTCAAATTCGTGAGTGTTGCAGGTTACTGCAAAAACATTGTATTTTCAGGAATTGCAGACGATTTGACGTGCCCTGCTGTCGTTGGCACCAAAATATTTTTCCACGTTATATGTTATGTTTTTCTTTCTACGAGCATTCAGTTTTCGCTCACATTTAATAAGAATAAAACTCGTCTTTTTCCTGATTTTTGACTTATTTATTTTGAAGGGTATTTCGTTATGGAACAACGCAGTTGAGACCTGTGAAGTAACGAAATAAATCACCCCGACACCTTATCCCATAACATAGCAATATCAACGACTGCCGGGTTGTAAGTTGGTAAAAAGGAACCAGAACCGTACTCCGGTAGTTATCGTCCGTCCGTTGTGTTCGTAGTTCATGCCTCAAATCGTCGCAAGTTTGCTAAGTGCAATATATCTTCAATTAATTGTTCAGGAAACAGTAATTTAGGTACAAAATGTACAGTATTTTCATTGCCTGAAATGTAGTTCGCACAAGTAATAACTACATATATGAGGGAAAAGCAGTAAAGAATATTTTGTTGAATCTGTCATTTGGTGACTATCATTATCTAAATCGACATTGATTACTAGCGTTTGGTTTTGGAGAATTTTTGTTTTACGTCAGAAATTTACCATTCGTTCGTGTACGTGACTTCGCACTTTCCTTGAACATATTATAATATGAATTTTAAAATAACTGAAATGAAATTCAACAATTAGTTTACGACTAATGCCTGCTATATTGTGACTTATATTACAAATTTAAATAATCGTTTGAACATTTTTGAATAATTGGAACATTTAAAACATTTGGAAACCACCGGTCAACGAGTCGTACTCGTATACGTTAAATGTTTAATATTGTTGTGAGAGGCCGCATGTCTTCAGTCAGACGTTAAGAGTTTCGTTAGGTACTATAGATTTTAAGATGTCAAATTATTATGAACGTTCTTATTTTCATTTAATTTTTATGTTAATTGGGATAACTAATGCACAGCTTCGTTCATCATATGATTAATTAAGCTGGACGTCCATAGAAAGTGTATGAAGGGAAGCGTGTTTGGGGAAATGGTACGAAAGTAGTTGGCGCAAATATGCTTACAGTTGCCCACCTCTTGCCAGTTGATAAACTTATCTCGAGTTTATACGACGTTTTGGTCCTCCATCTATTTTATATTTTTCTCGGTTTCTCATCCCGAACATCTGCCATGGACCGACACTTCATGAAATCTCAAGAGACCGAGACTCGCTGTTCGTCTGGTTACTTGCGTTTCGTCATATCGACCGTATTATTCGCGAGCGTAGCAAACCACGCGAGCATAAAAACATGAGCATGAGTAGTAAGGACCACCTAGTGGGGAAGTCAATAGAAACTGAAGGAAGAAGATTTACTTTTACAATTCACCAGGGAGCGTTTTTCATTTTTCTCAGGGAGTATTCACCGGCATGGCATTTGATATGAAATTCCATATTCTTGGAAATGTAAGAACTTGTGAAATATTTCTCTAAAATGAAAACACATAAACTTGCCGATATTTCATACATTTTCTACGCAATTAACATTAAAGCAAAATAATTCTCCGTATCCAACAATTTCCCAGAATCCTTCAATTACGTTTCTTATGTGATGTACGATACATGAATTATACCCGCGTAGAAATTTACAGTCGTAGCGCTATCGTTGCTTCGTCGTCCAACAACGTCACTATGACGTTGCCCAAGCGTACGCATATAATGTCAATTCGACTAAGGAGAACAACGTCTTTACGAAGTCGTCAGATGAAGTATTTTCAACGTCGTAAAAGGATATTTTGACGTTGAGTATCGACACCTCAACAATGTCACTAACCCTGGCAAGAAAAATATTTTTCGGTGTCGCTTCTTCTTCTTCGTTTAGTCGATTCTTCTGTTCTGCACCATCTCTCGAAGACTCTCCAGTTTGGAATTAATTACTTCTGTGATGCCATCCACCTCCTCTTGTGCCTTCGATCTTCCCCAGCATTAAAGTCTTTTCCAGTGTATCATATCTTCTCATGATGTGTCCACAGTAGGTCAGTTATTGTTTCAGTATTAGGCCTTCCAAGGAGCAATCTGGTTTTATTTGTTCTAATACTGATCTATTCGTTCTCTTTGCAGTTCATGGAATTCTAAGACGTTTCCTCCAACACCACAATTTAGAGGAGTCTATTCTACGACATTCAGTCATTCTTAAGGTCCAGAACTCACATCTGTACATCACAACTTTGTATACCATAGCTTTTACTATGCGGATCTTTGTTTTTAATTTTATATCTCTACTCTTAAGGAGTAACATTGTCAAGGTTACACATTACTTTTCTACCAAACAGCAAGCGTCTCTTGATTTCATGGCTGCTGTCACCATTAGCAGATATCCGAGAGTCGAGATAATTGAAAATAGAAACTACTTCCATTGTTTCTTCTCCTACATGCCATGCATTGACGGGTGTATATGCCATAATTTTAGTTTTCTTTACATTTAGCATTAATCCAGCTTTTTCACTTTCTTCTTTCACCTTCCGGAAGAGGGTCTTTTACTAAGGAGAGTTTAACTTTCATGGGTCGGTGTCGCTACATGACATCATTTCAACATCAGCATGCATTCTTCTCAGTGCGACTTTCTTGACGACGTTGAGATATTATTTTATTACTACTTCTTTGGGATATTATCTATGTTAGCCTGTTGGGTAACGGCGATTCTTTATGTGTTATTAAACAACAAAGATTGCAAATTTATGAATTAGCCAATCAAAATCTATTTTATGATTTCAATCTCGTCATTGAAGGATCAAAGACATTTCAATAAATAAATAATTTTTATATTTTAGCTAACTAAAAACCTAATTTCACAAAAAAATCTAACGAATTTCTTCCCCTTCAATAGACAATTATTCCTTTAAATTTTAAGGTTCGAACAAAATACAATCTTTTTTAAAATCGAACGGCTCCAAAGAACGGAGCGCGAGTTCAGTTTCGTCTTTGATTTGACTGTCATTTCGTTCAGGTAAGTGACTATATTTCTTTCACTTCTATAATCTCTCTGACATAATATATGTACCTCGATGCTTTTAATGTTTCATGTGTACATGTTTCCCGTCTCCTCGACGTTTACCTAATGCAATCAAAGTCATCAGGCCTCTTTGAAACTCGTACCGCGTCATTCACTAGCAGTGGTCTCTCACAAGGAATGCATGTTGTATCCGTTGCTCTAAACCCACATAAAAATTTATTTGCTTTTACAATGAAGAATTTCTGATATTTTCATTGATTTATTGATGATTTCTGTCTTTTATATTCTCAATAAATAACTTCTTCCAATCACTGTGTGTCTCAATTTTAGTCAATCATTTTATGCTGTTCCATACAAAGATTGTAATTTGAAGTATATTGGACAAACAAACCGTCCTCTAGCTATTAGAGTGAAGGAACTTGAGAGGAATTACAAAAATCAAAATCAAAATAAAAGTGGCATAAGTCATCCCTGCAAAATTAATAAACACGTTACGAGTTTTGAAAAGACTAAAATTTTAGATAAAGAAGAAAATCTTTCTAAAAAATTAATTCTAGAGAGTCGTTATATAAAAACTAATAAGAATATAAATACACATTCAGAGAACAATATTTTTAAAGAGACTAAGACAGTTTGTTCTTTTTGCTAAAAAAGTAAAAGTCAAGTAAAACTAAGTTATGTTGTCAGAATTGTCGTGATAATGCTTATGTTACTCATACTGTGTTTATATGAGATAGTCTTAAATGAACAGTTGACAGAGAAGGTTGTAGTGTAACCTTCCATAATGTTTTAAATTTTAATTGATGTGTAACTGAAATAGATATAATTGTTTTTTAATTACTATATACAATCCACGGGTGATTTTCATTGAATTTTATTTTCTAGTTGATAAATAAATAACAGAAGTAAAATTGTGAAAATGGCTATTGTAGCTTTAACATTGTCCTAACTGTTTAGTGTGTTATGTTTTATCTACTAAGTGTGTCTGTTACTGAGATCAGAATGATAATATGTATGTTCATGTGAAATTAGTTAGTACCTGTTATGTGTTTTTATTATCTATCGATCGATCACGTATCACGTAGACCATATAATATTTAGTTTGGAAGAAACAAGGTTTTTGGTGAGTTTTGGGTTTCAGGGATGAAGTGAATTTGTTTAGGAAAGGACTTTGGATCGGTAGTGATGTTAGGAAAAAGTGTTTTTACGGAGAAAACGTTTTGAACGTATTTTTTGTAAACACGTTTTTGGCAGTTTAAAAGTGAGGTTAGTGTGTGTTGGAACTAAAGTTTCTGTATATAATTTTTTTAAGAAGGAAAGATGGGAGAAGATAAATGTGGAGTGTGTAATTTGTATGTAGCTGAGAATGAAATTTACTGTCACGAATGCAGTAATAAGGTACATTTTGCTTGTCATCCCACGAAGAAGTCGTCATACAAATCTGTACCTGAGAAAAGGAAGAAGGAATGGAGGTGTAATGTGTGCAGACCGAAAAAGGACAAGGTTGTTTCCGAAGAGAAAGAAGGAAGAAGTGATAGTGTAATTCTTCAACAAGTGCTAGAAATCAACGAAAACATTGATTTGTTCAGAGACGATATGATAGACAAAAAATAACCATTCCATTTCTTAGTGATAAATACGACGATATAGTCAAGAAGATAAGTGAGCTTAAAGAAATCAAAAAGGAATTGCAGGTAAGGGAGCCGGAAGACAACTTTTTAGTAAATAAAATTAATACTTTGGAGCAAGAAAACTTAAAAATCAATATTAAGATAAATGGACTAGAAATTTTTCAAGAGAAATATCCATAAGAAATTGTGGTGAATTTTGTGAAAAAAATGGGAGTGGAAAACTTTGCAAAAGATAAAATTGCTAGTGTTGTTCATGTAAAAAAAAACTTTAAAAAAGTAAAGTGATTGTGAAGCTGAATAATAATAAGGTAAGAAACAAAATTTTGAAAAGTAAAAATAAGAGAGTGAAAAACGTGTATTTGGACTCAAAAAAGAACAAGGACTTTATTTTTGTTAATGAGCATCTGACCAAATACTTTTTGAACCTTATCTGGAAGACAAGTACAATAGGAAAGGAGAAGCAATATAAATTCATCTGGGTTAAAGACGGTAAAATTTTTGTGAAAAAAGAAGCAGCATCAAGAGTTGTTAAAATTATGAAAGAGAGTGACTTAGAATTTTTGTAAATTGTATGCCAACTTAATTAGAAATTTTTTATTATGGATTTCAGTTTTATAGATAATAGAGAAATAAATGACACAATAATACTAGAGTTTGATAAGAATTTGAGTGAGCTGTTTAATTAGGAAAATGCTCACTTTAACATGATACATTTTAATATTAGGTCAATTGAAAAGCACTGGGATGAATTTTGTGTGAAGATTAGTTAAATAGTTAATGAGACTCAGATAATATTGTTAAATGAAGTTGAGACTCAGGAGGAGGAAAAATTAGTAGGTTTTAAGTTACCATGTTTTCAGCAAGTTTCAAAACTAAGAAAAGAGAGAGATGGAGGGGGATTTATTTTGTATCTTAAAAATACTCTAAATTTTGAATTAGAGGAATATAAAAGTGAACACTGTGAAAGTATTTTTGTAAATATCAAAACCAACAATAGCGTATGTCTCAATTTATAGCATATATCGACCACCCACTAAAAGAACAGAAAAATTCATTGCTGAACTAGAAAATGTTTTAGATTAGAAAAAGATTATGATTGAGGACATCAATATACTAAAAAAACTCAAAGATAGCTGCTAAATCCTGTGATACATTGGTGAAACATAAAATAATACGCTGCATAAAAGAGGTAACTAGAGTGGAATTCATTGAGAATAGATTAATTCAGTCATGTTTAGACAATGTAGCAGTTAGTGGAAATCTTGAAAATGTAGTACCATTCATACATAAAATTAAAATCACTGATCATTATTTAGTGGGAGTAAAAATTACGTTTCATGACACAAGTAAAAAATGAAATAGTAAATAATGAGAGTAAATATGTGAATTTTTCTCTAGAACAGTGATAAGAGATGAACTGGAAAAAATATGTAATGAAGAATTGGAAAAATGTTCTTGTAACACCTGTTCTTTCGCATAGTTATAATTGCGTAATATTATCAGCTCTCAGTTTAAGTAGTCATGTTTAACGCCATGGAAAGGCACCAATAATCGGGCTTCACTTGTCAAACTATAAGTCTAAGCTGTGATAGTGCTTAATGACACCTTTTAGAGTGCGCACACTATTCTCAAACAAGTAATTGCATAATTTATTATATAAAGATTAAATTCTTAAAGGAAATATATTCACCGGTTTATCTTGAAAATTACCAAGCTCTGGACGTACAAGACAATGTAAGTTATTTATTGAAAATGTGTTCGCTTTGTGTTAATGTGTGAAGACCCTTTTTTTTTTCGGCAATAATTGCGCGTTCTTCTACAAATCGGTGGCGATCCCTCTCCGTAGTCCGTCCGTCTCCAACAGTCAGCCAGAACAGTTCGTTGTTCGTTGTGCGTGCAAGTTCAGTTAGGCGGCGTGCATAAGAACATGAAGATGTGCTTTCTAGCATGCCGATTTGTCATTAAGCATGCCGATTCATTTAAATGGTATCATATTATTGCAGCTACGTTCAGTAATCTTAGCAGGATGGTGTTAATGCAATTAATTGCAAAACCTGACCTTGGAGATTATTGGAATCTTCGGCGGGCCACAGGAGCCATGCTTGCAGGACATTACAACTTAGTGGCAATTCCAATTATTATCCACAAGAACTACTACTACAAGGTTTGATTAGCACATAATAGCATCACGAAGAACTGATTGGAGCGGATTCAACTGGTAAAGTTCATAAATTATTACGAGCATGGCTTACCACGTGTCAGCCATGTTAGTCTTTCAATGTTAGAATAATATTTCAGTGTTAGATTAATATGTCATTTTTAGATTTATACTTCGTCATCTATCAAGTTTAAATATATCATCTGCATTACTAAGAATGTACATTTTTCTTAATATTAGTTTGTGACCTTTTCCTGTCAGTTATCATAGGAGTCGGACTTACAATCCGACATTGACATATGCATCGTTCATGTCAATAATCTGTTCATCGTGTTAAGAGTTGACAACAACCAGAGGTAAGACATTAAACAAATTACCATCTCCTAACAACACCATATATGAAAAGGTAAAAATGATTTTTAAAAAGGCAAAATAAAAGAAAGAAGTCAAAATTAATAGAAAAAATAATATCATTAAGCCCTACATAAATAAGGAAATAATAGTTAATGAAAGAAAATGGATTTTATGTTTAGAAAATGGAAGAGTTTGTCTGCTAGGAGTACACGGGGAAAGGAGTGATTAAGAAATCAATATAAACAGTTAAAAATAGAGTTACATTAAAAATAAATCAACAGAAAAAGATATATTTTAATTCGAATAAAACAGAAATGATATGAAAGAAACTTGGAAAAAAATACAAAAAAATTATTAGGACTTAAAAGTAAGCAGTCAAGTGATGAAAGTATAAAATAAACTCTTGACAAAAGATAATTTAAATAAAGTTGTTTTGAATCTAGCATTGAATTTCAAAAACCAAGTGAAAGAAATAATATATTAGTGTTCAATTCATCTCTAGAAATCATAACAGACAAAATAGTTTGCAATTCTTTCTATCTACCTATGGTTAGTTTAGAAGACATTTCAAAATTAGTAAAAGTCATGAATATTAATAAAGTTCCAGGATTATACCAAATGACTGCAATGGGGAAGGAATAATACCAAATGAGTTAAAAGAAGCACCAGACATAAGACATATTCACAAGGGAGGTTCTTTTAAATTATACGAAAATTACAGGCCCATTTCAATATTGAATACTTTAGGCAAAATCTTAGAAAAACATATTGCAGACAACTTAGCAACATTCCTGAAGAAGTACATGGTTATAGACAAAAATCAATATGCCTATCAGAAGAACAAAAGTTCAACTTGGTTGATTGAGAATCTTGCAGAACTATTAAATGAAAATTTAAATGAGGTGAATCATGTTTTGGCATTATCAGTTGTCTTATCCAAGGCATATGATACAATAAATCTTAATAAAATTTTGGATATATTAGAACAAATTGGAATTAGAGGAAAATTTTTAAATATATTTCAAAATTACTTAACAGGAAAATCATTTTTGGTAAAAATTGAAGAAAATGTTGGTAAAATAATTGAAGTGAATAGAGAAATAGCACAAGGTAGCTTCCTTGGACCTTTGCTATATTTAATATATTTTAATGATATAGGAATGTGTTTTAATAAATGTAAATAAATGGTATATGCAGATGATAAGTTAATTATTTCCATTAATAAAAACCAAAAAAGGAGCAGAACGGACTTTACAAGCGGAATTTTTCTGAATTTTCAAAAATTGTGTCACAAAAAAGATTTAGTAATCAATAGAAGAAAAAAACAAATTAATAGACTTCACTACACCACATACTACTAGATTAAAATCTAAAATAATTTTTCATGATCATGACTGTCTGGATAGATGGGCAACTCTTGTACATGTGAGACTGAAATCGAATTTGTTAAAAGTTTTAAGTACCTCGGCATTATTTTTGATGAGAATTTAAACTGGAAAGAACAAATTTTTACATTAGGCAATAAATTAAGAAACATCATATGGAAAATCTTTAAAATAAAAGGTATTGTACTATACACTACGTTAAATATCATGTATTTTTCATTGGTTGAATCCCTAATTAGATATGGAATAGGATCCTGGTGCTGCTTCGGACACTAACTAAGAAATACTAACTAAGAATACAGGACCTGCAGAGTAAAATTATCAAATGTCCGTCTGAAAAAGTTTTTAAAAAAGGATTTAGAATTGGGAGAAAAATTTAAAAGCAATGGAATAATGACAGTGAAAAACCTGTTTTACCTTCAAAAGATCACTAAAAGCTACCAAACACCAGAATTTAGGATATTAAATGACAAGAAATAAGAAACGAGAAATAGAAATTTCTTCATAGTTCCTAATGTCTATAATAAATATGGGGAAAGAACATTAAAGTTCTTAACTCTAAAATTTTTAAACAAAATGCCATTTTTGTTAACTAATATAAAACAAACACAAGTAATGAAATAATAAGTCAAAGATTGGTTAATTAAAAATTAAAGATGAAAAAGGGAAATTTTAAATGTAAGAGCAATAAAATAAATTGTTAAATAAGTAAAAGGAGAAGATGGAAACTACCCTCTCTGACACGAGAAAAAAGCTCTTAGAGGGGGTGTCCAATTTGAAAATCTACAAAAAAAAGTACAAAAGTATTTGTTATATAAAATGATAATGTACTTGTTTAGTACAATAAGAATGTTAACTGTTGTTATATTTTGTAAATGTTTTTGTGGACTATTTTAAAATGTAAATGTATTATTATGAAATAAATATTATTATTAAGTATTAAATATTAGCCCTGAAGAATAGGTCAACCATACCTCGAAACGTTGGCAAAGAATGTAATAAATAAATGTGATTAAAGAAGAGTTGTATACCAGTAATTCTGCTTCTACAATGATTGTCTAAAATTGAGACACACAGTGATTGGAAGAAGTTATTTATTGAAAAATGTATTTAGTTTTGTTTGAGGAAATGTGGCATTAAATCTTGTACTCTCAAAGACGAATTAACATATATTTGTAGAACGTTCCTGTCCAGAGAATAATACTATGCGCACCGGAGTTGCATTAACCCTCTAAAGGCAAATTGTAGAGAAAAGTTGAAACATTTTTTATTTATAAAAAAATTACAACTTTGAGTTTTCTACTCTAATGCGATATAAATAATATTTCACGAAGACTGCAAAAGTCCAGGTTCAATTTGTTGTAGCAGCTCAAACGTTTTACTGTGACACCGTTCGTCGTTAACAAGATACATATTACATACTTCAGTTAAAATGGGATGCTTTAATTTTTAACTTCTCGTATTAATACAACTCAGGTTATACTTTTTTTCGTTTTCATAACCCGTAATCTATTATTTTTTTTAAAGATGTACACCTATGACATACATCGATCAATACAGGGAAAAATAATTTTTATATGGTAGAAAGAATATGGTAATTTTTATATGGTAGCGCGCGCAGGGAATATTTGATGAAATACGTATGTGAAACCTGGTCACCTTCTATGCGCACTAAAACCCGCGATTTTCGATCGAAAATCGTGTTGAGGCAGCAGTTTTGTTGTGTATACCACTACATGATGATTCATAGGTCCTTCGAGGTACTATTATGCATAAATCATCATTTCTTTATCCAAAATGACGAAGAAATTACGATTTTGTAGACCACCCCCGGATTGGAGAGCTCGCGAACTTAACTCAAAAACGGTTATCATATGTTTTATAGTAAATTTAATGAGGAATATTTTGTATAAATAACTTTTCCAAAAGACCTGACCGTTTTGCGATCAAAAAACAAATACCGCGAGCATGCGCATAAGGGGTAACTTTTAGGAGTGCGTGGCTCCGAAACTTTTGGGGGAGAGATAATAATCGTAAACAATACTAAATTCTACACCTAAATATCAAGTTTCTAAGTTTATTATTATAATAAGCAAGAATTATTTCCCCTAAGACTTTGTCGTCTAAATTCAGTGCACTAACAGGACCATTGATAAATTGTTGTTCACACTAGAGCTGGATCTCTAAACGCGCATGCGCATAGGATTTTCGGGGAACGTTCTCTTGCAATCACTTCTGCGTCTCAACATTTCTTGAAATATAATTTTATTTCACTTACTAAACCTTCACTTAGTAAATTATTTTGTTGTCACGTATCCAACATTCACTGTTAATTACTCATTCAATATTTCCTCACTTTAATCTTGTAATTTTATAAAAATATTAAAAGTCAAAGCATCCCTGAACAGGCACCGAAAGTGCCCAATGGGTTCGCGGAGGGTAGAGTTCCGCAATTGCTTGACCTCGGCACTAGAAGGAGGATCTCGCTCCGACCTGTTTGACCCCAAGATAAACCCAAGTACTCATTTTACAGCAGGCTGAGTAGGCCTGGGAGTCAGTCTGGATGTTGAGGTGTAATGAAAAATCCCCACCTCACCGGGAATCTAACCCCGGCCACCCACTGAGCCACGCTGACTCCTTTTAAAAATATTTGTTGGTTCAAAAAATTATCTTCGTGGTTTGAACTTTCGTGTGTATTAATTTATACATGCTCAGCTTTATATTTTCTTATTCGTGTCAATTAGCTTTTTATTTCGACAGTAGTTTAACAAATTTAGATATTCTAGTCAAGTTTTCTTAATTCCTTTTCTTGTTAATTCCTTTTCTGGTGACTTTATTAATTATTAGTTATTTATTTCTTTAGTTATTTATTTCTTCCTCGAAACAAGGAAATTCGATGCAGGCATAGTTAAAAAACGACCTTTTCGAGTGTAATTCATAAGGGAGATTTTTCTATAAGTCCAGTCAAATAGTAGATAATAGAGGCAAAAATAAGGGTAGATCTTTTTTTTTCAATATTATTTGGGTCAATATTATTAGGAACTTATTTCCATAGTTTTCCCAACAAAGTCTTACGCCGCCATCTTGAAAGAAAAAAAACTGTTAATTTTCGGCCTTTCTCTTTCCTCAAATATTTTCCAAAATATGCGTCTAACAAAAAACCAGGTTTCTATACTTTTTCTAACCTACCTATTGTTTCTAATCTACCTATTATTTAGATTTTTCTGTGTGGAATAGGTTTTTAATTACAGGTCTTCAAAGTTTGACAAAATAAAGATTAAAAAATTGAAATTCTTCCCAGTTTTAACCCAGTGCTATCTAAGTGACACGTTTTACAGTGAAGTATATTTTACAACTTTCAAACTACTTTAATTTGCTTCAATTTGACACCAAAATTCTTTCGCTACGTGAAGCAGATATTGAGATATTCGTACAACGTTTGGACTATACAATAACAATAGAATGATCACACTTCACTCATGCTGATTAGAGTGACAATACCAACACAAAAAACTAATTATATGCAACTTCATAATTTTCATTATGTGGTTAAACAGAATAGTATTTACAAATATAAAGATAAGTCCGGTTACGCATATTACATGGGGAGTGCACGGTCATAATTTAGTTCAACCTGTTCTGTCGAATCTGATTTGGGAGATCTTGCAGAGGATGAAAGAAATGCAATGAAAATTATATATTGAGACATCAGTTTTTAGTACCAAGCTAGACGAGAAATGTAAAATAATCTCCGCCACATTCACAAAGGCTATGCATACTGTTAAAAATCATGGACCCACTCTCAAACTGTGGATACAGTATTTCCACGTAGAGGCATTATTAAAGACTATTCAAGACAAAAAAATCTAAATGAGTTAACTTTTTATCAGATTTAATGTTTTTAGAAAGAGTATAGGAATTTGGTTTCGTCAGATGCATATTTTGGCTGTTACTAAAAATGTCCGAAAGTTGACAGTTCTTTTCAAGTGGCGGCGTAAACATTTGTTGGAAAATCTTTGGAAATTAGTTAGGACCTCGATCATTATAACATACCAACATAAGAGCTACACTAATTTTTGAATCCATTCGGCAATTTCGATGACAATTTGACTGGACTATATCATGTGAAACGCGAGACATGATGATGTTGCTGGGTATGGTATTGATAGAATTATTAATTAATGAGGCAGAAATCGTATGATAGAGCAATGACGGATTCTGCCTCATTGCGTATGGTATGTTCAAGCGTGGATCATGAACGATTTTCAGCACATCTTTGGAAATATAGTGAATGTTGTGAAAACTTAAAAAATTATTGTACATCATATACAAGTGTTCTCATAATAATGGCAGAAATAACAATAAGGTGTCGATTTAGCGAATCCAGCAGATGTATATAAAGCTCACTCTCAAAAAAAGTATGTAGTTCATACATTTGAGTATATATTTTTATTCTACATTGCGATTAATTTCACTAAACAGTAAAAAACCATTATACAATCCGAATCAGTCAACTAAGATATTGACATATTAATAAGATATATGCTAAGGTGCCAGGATGTTATGAGTGAACTTTTGTTAGTGGGATAATAATAAATTTATTGTCAAAAAAACAGTACAAACTGCGTATGACCACGTGGAGGGAAAAAAACTAATTTACTCTCCGGAAGCAAGCAAGGGACCATCCCATCAATTCCGATCAAGGGCCCTAAGGCAGAGGCGGATTCAAAAAA